>BLSH010165944.1:0-16696 GCA_018402905.1 Glandirana rugosa
TACACGGACCTCCGCTCATTCGCTCCGGGGGGGCATCGCGGGTGGCCGGCGGCAATCGAAGCCGCCGCACCCGCTCCCTGGACCCCCCCCGGACACAGTGAGCGCACGCGCCTCCGGCGGCGCGCGCGCGCTCACAGTGGCTCTGTATCGCGCCCGCCGTCGTATGACGGCGATTTGCGTTACAGAGCCACTCTGTCGGCAAGCGGTTAAAAGTCAGCAGCTACAAAAAGTGTATCTGCTGACTTTTAATAAACAGCCACTTACCTGTCCCACGCTCCAGCGATGCAGCTGCCTGGAGCCCCACTCCTCTCCCCCTCTTCTCCGTGGCGCCAGCAAAGTAACTGTGGGCACCTAGCCGTGACAGCTAGTGGCTTCGGCCCGTGGTCCTGTCCTGTGTCCCAGAAGACTTCGGGAGGGAGGGGGAAGGAGACCAGAAGGGACGTGCCTGTCTAAATCAGGTACCCGCACCCCCCTCCTCCCCAAAAGCTCAATTTCACCATCAGGAGTCGGGGAGGAGGTCTTAAAGTGGAAATTCCATTTTTGAGTGGAATTCCATTTTTAGTGGTTAAATTGACTTAATTTACAGAGGAAGTTCTTCCCTTTGATCTATTATAAAAGGACCAACTGATGCAAAATATCTTTTCCTGACACAAGCACCACAGCATATATGCATGGGCTGGCTCCGCCCCCACGCCCAGTTCCAGGAACCGTTTACACTATAAAATCAAACACCTCCCACCAGACAGCATTCTCCTTTTTTCCTCACTGCTCAGCTGGTTATACTGATGCCGAAAGGCAGAAATTTCTTTTCCCCTCACCTTGCCGGATTCATCTGACCAACCGCGCAGGTTCAGCCTCTCCTGCTAGCGACGCTCCCCACTGTACAGGGGGTAAATCTTCCTATATGGGGGAGGCCCCCCCCATGTTCCAGGGATTGGGGGTGGCAGGCAGCTGGTCCCTAAGGATTACTCCCTCATCATGTCTCCATGGATGGACTTTCAGTGGACTTCCTGTCGGCCATAAGGCATGGAGTTGTTAAGTCACCACATGCTGCACAAATCGATAGTATGCAGCTACAGTTATGTGATTAGAAGTCTGCAGGTATATGCCATTAACCTGCACCTCTAAGCAGAGATCACAAGGTGAAGACTGCTGTTTGGCCATGGTGTCAGTTCAGGCTGTGGTTGTGTATGCAGGACTGCTAATGATTAGGCTGATAACAGGTGTTGCTGTGCTGTGCTGAGCTGAACCTTTTCCATGAACTGAACAAGGCTTGTCCCTGCAGGCTCGCTTCAATGTGTTTATGATCTAATGCTTGATTGTGATAATACCCTTTACAGTACATTGTCTAAGGTAGGTAACCTACTAGTGCCAATTGTATGGGGTCTGTTAACCCTTACTGCTTTCCATGTGACTTAAAAATGTTGCAGCAGAACCAATAACTGACATATGTACTGACGGCTATTGCTTACATGTTAGTTTTATGCACAGATCCTGTGATTGTTAGCATCAATTCATGTCACTTTGGCCTGAAATGCCTTTACACCTCACTTACAATTTCAGGGAGGTCTGTTTGCTGCTGGTAGTCGGAGACTCCTGGGGTGCTGCGACTAGCTGGCTGCGGGCTCTGGGACCTCGGTGGCGGGGGCAGACGGTATCCTCCATAGGGGTGAATGGCTTCTGACTCTGCAAAGGGCTGCAGGGGAGTATGTGGTCTGGGGCTACTTAGGGGCCTACAGCCGCATCACCCTGAATGCACCAGATCGCATTTGATCTGGGAGACTAAGCAGGGTCGGGCCTGGTTAATGACTGGATGTGAGACTGCCTGGAGATGCCAGAAGTTGTAGGATACACCGCAGGGGGTTTATGCGATTAAGTTACTTGTAGTAGTTAACTGCTGGAATGAACAATACTTCCAGAAATTATACCGCTAGTATTTCAGCTCAGGGGTGAGCCAGAAACGATCAGCTTACATAGAGACCAGCCATGTTCACTAAGATGAGGGCAGGAAAAAAAAAGAGTGCACAATATGGGCATGTGGGGTTGCAAAGCTCCCCAGCCCTCAACACCAGCACTGCTGCCGAGAGGGGGAAAAGCAACCTGATCCTTCAACAGAGACAGGCCCTCTTTAGCCCTAAAGGAGTCGCTATGGGATTAGCTGCCAGGAGAGGCAGACAAATCATTGTAGCGATATTGGGATTGTGGTGGCAGTGCGGCCACCAAGATGTGATGCCAAGTTGCAGGCCAGAGGCGGCAGAAAATGGGGCAGAGACTGTGAAGATCTAAAGTCTCCAATGATCCAGAGGTAGGTGTGCTTAAAGGGGACCTCTACCTCAAAACAGTTGGCTAAGGAGTCTTGATCAGACTAGCCATTGAGGTAAGCCTCATAAAGTGAAGGTAACGCTGTTGGATCTCTGCTCACTAAACCTCAGATACTAAGTCAATGAAACAACCAAAGTTGTTAAGGGGTACCTCTACCTCAAAGAGGTCGGTCTAGGAGTTTCCACTAGAAGAACCAGGGGTGACGTCTGCCTACAGAATCAATATCTTTTGCGGGGGCTCTGGAACAGTGAACAAATGTGAATGAGGAAGACTTATACAACTATTGAGTAGCACGTGGCGGTCAGCTGTTAAAATCATTTCAGTAGCCTGGGTCCCAAGAGCAGAATAAGGTGGCCATTGAGGCAATTCAGCCACGGTGGAGGCAGAATGGTATACCGTTGAGCTGCTAGTCCAGGCAGGTCAGTTAACCCAGATGAGTTATCCCACAAGACGACACATACCTCTCTAAAATGGTGAATCGCCAATGACCAGAGGATAAGCAAAGTTACAAAGACGGAGTGGCAGGTTAATCCTGGGATAAACATAGAGGATAATGGAAGGAACCATAATCATTATCTGATGCTAAAGCCAAGTTCTCTTCTTTCAGGGAGCAACAGAGTCTATTCGACCATGGTAACTCAGTAGGGGCCGGTCAACAGAATTATATGTAAATTCGGGAATGACAGCACGGTGCGCACAGGAGTAGCACTTCTGTCTACCAGCACCGAGATTCTGGGTGCGAATTTCAGACAGTCCACTTCAGGTCGAGAAGTGGGCTGCATCCCTACATTAGGGAAGAGGATCCAGGGCCTTACCTAAATTAACATTGGGGGGTCCTGTGCAGGTATGAGGCCATTGGCATGTACGTTCCTCCCCTTCAACACATTTAATTCCCTCTAGGACTCCCTAGAGCAAACCATGCTGGAGTCAAGCAGCACCACATCTGGTTCGTCGGTAGACCACCTGTTTAAGAAGAACATGTCAAGGAGTCTGCTCTCCCATATTCTTAGTCAAAAGCAGGTTTTATGACTTTAAGCATAAAGAAGGATGAAGACCCAAGTTCATCAGATAGAACCATGACAAGTAGTCAAGCCATCAGGTCAGATGGCAGGTTGGCATGAGACCCAGCAGAGGGGGAAATACACACTTCGGTAGATCCATGTTCCTGCAAAGTACCTTCACTGGGCTGTGTAAGAATGTCACTGCGAGTTCATTAGATAAAGGTTAGCATTGCCACATATTCAAGGCAGTTTCAGGACCTTACTTCCAGTAGTGGCTGTCTTGCAAAACAAAGGGCTACAGATGTTCTTGTTCGGGCACAGCTGTCTGCCTCAACACTCTCTTCAGGCCTGACAAAAAAAAACTAGCCAAGCAATGTTCAAACTGGAAGGAGTCATTAACAGTAGAAGATTATGGTAGTCTTACCCTTTGGGAAGACAACCGTGTTAGATATCTTGTTCGTTAATAGCTCGTTCCAAGCTGTGGCATCCCTCGGTGTAAGGGAAAGAGGGAAGGACCACGTACCAACCCAGGATCCAGTGTCCTTTATTGCAAGATACTGTACAGCATATCAAGAGACATAAAAAAAAAGCATCACAGGAACAGTGTGCATATGGTGGACATGTTAGTACGCCTCACGTGCACTTAACTTTCACCGTCCCTTGGTATAACAATAGCAGAACAGCAAGAGCCTATCCTCACTGTCAAGTGAGGCAAATGAGTCAACTTTTGTCAGGCATCTCCCTTTGACTGGAAGTTTCTAGGAAACCAAACCCCAAACACCATAAGATACAAGGCCGTTGGAGGTCGAAACTAAAAAGCAGTCCAAGTCATTCGCTACAGCAAAGAAGGCTATCAGGATATCAACCTGAAATCAACTGCGATGGCTTCCCAGAGGTGGAAGCAGTAGAACCACCAACACCCAACGGGGGCTGCTGATCAGCCAATGGGTATATCCATCTTGGTCTCCAGGCTCCTTATCAGGGTCCACATTCATCCAGTAGCAAGAAGGATAATAGTGGCCTGCAGGCCAGGATATCCTCAAGTACAGTGCGGAGTCAGGATCCTCTTAGTCACCTTGCTGAAGTCTAAAACCTCTCACAGCATTGTCAACGGTATCATCCAAACTTACACAAGGTATTCCTAGATGCTGAAGATCAAGAAGTAAAAGACTCATCTGGAGACCTCACTTTTAGGGTTAAACCCTGTTCAGGACACGGACATACTCCAAACTTCAGGTATACTAGAACATAGAAGACCTTGCAGAATTAAGGATGGAATCCTCTGTTCCCCGGTGGAACGATCAAATCAGATGCAAGTAATCCTAGACGGGGAATTAAGTGGTAAGTAGGCTCAAACATGTCCTCACTCTTTGGCATACAGTAACCTTTGCATATATTGGTAACCAATCCGAGACCTGGGCAGACCCTTCCCTTGGGTCTTCCAAATAGTGAGGGACATGTTGTCTTACTCTCCATTCCATCTGGAAAGGGTTTCCTCAGGGTGGCCAGTAACTCAGAAGCAGTAGTCTGTATGGCTAGAGGAAAGGTCTCAGATATCCAAGTGTCAAGCGTAATCGACCTTGTTGCTACAATTTTCAGGCAGAAGGGGCTCTTGTCTCCTCACCAGCACTACATGGTGGTCGGCGTCTTTTTCAGATGGATTAAGACATTATCCGCCCAGCCTATCCAAACAAAGTGTCCGAATTACCACAAGATTGGAAATGAGTTTGAGGTCGAACTGATACATAGAAGTGGCCCTTCTATAAAGGGTCGAACAAGGGGCTCTTCAGGCCTAACCGCAACAGTGGGGTCAGTAGCTGTCCAGTAAAACATTTGTTCTGTGCGGATCAAGTTGTTCAAGGGGGCTAGATAGCTAGGACAAATCCATCAATTTGAGTACAGAAACTGCCTACTAGACAGACGGTTCATCCATGGACAGAACTCAAGAGAGTACCTCCAGAATTAAAAGATAACCGCGACATAGCCTGCATCTAACACATATAGGACCATTTTAAAGTGGTCCCAACAGCTTTACCTACAAGTCACGTCAGGCCTTCAGTGGGATAAAGCTAATCCTCAGTTTAAACACTGCAGCATTTCCCACCCTTGTCTTTTTGGTGATTGCTAAGTCCCATGCGTATATGCTGTCGTGCGTGTGTCAAGAAAACGGAAAATTGTATACTTACCTGACTGTAATTTTCCTTTCCTGATGCAAAGCATGACAGCATATAGGTCCCTCCCTAAAGGCTTCGCAGTGATAATAAGTAACGAGAATGCTGCCTGGTGGGAGGTGTTTGATTTTATAGTGCAACCGGTTCCTGGAACTGGGTGTGGGGGTAGAGCCAGCCCATGCGTATATACTGTCGTGCTTTGCACCAGGAAAGGAAAATTACCGTCAGGTAAGTATACAATTTTCCGTTGTTTTGTTAAGCAGCCTGACAGTCTATTTTTAGCAACCTCCCCCGACTCTAATTCTATGTCCTGACTACCAGAAGGAGTGAGAACTTATCAGGCTGATAACAGAGCTACTGAAGAAGAGACAGCTATGGGACATAGCTATTTGAAGAGAGATAACAAAACACTACAGACAGATATGCCCAGCTCAGATTTCATGAATCGGGTTTACATCCACTTTAAGGGACAAGGAGATTGGGACCCCGATTTAGTCCCTCGGACAAGTAGTTTTTTAAAAAAATGTCCACACCCCTGGAACTGTTTCTTACATGATGAAGATCAGCCATGGAGTATATCTGAGGTGTATATCAGGGTGTGCTTCTTTCCCACATGAGAGCTGTGATGTCCAGCAACATTCATGTAGAAGACATTTCCCACACTCAAGGCACTAATACACCTCAAGGGTTGTGTGGGATCCCTGATGTACAGGAAGACAGGACTTTAGTGAGGAACAATTCCCTCACTCAGGACAGGAAAGTGGCTTCTCCCCCATGTGAGATCTCTGATGTTTGTCAAGACTGGACTTGTCTGAAAAACATTTCCCACACTCAGGACAGGAATGTGGCTTTTCCCCTGTGAGATCTCTGATGTCTGTAAAAATTGGACTTCATTGAAAAATATTTCTCACATTCGGGACAGGAATACGGCTTCTTCTCCGTGTGAGATCTCTGATGTGTGTAAAGATGAAACTTCACTGAAAAACATTTCCTGGAGCTCATCATGTCAGGCTACGTATGGGTCAGGTCCTCCCCTCTGACCTCCATAGGACAACCCACTATATGAATAAAAGGAGGGCCTTCCTATACCGCTACGTTCCTTTTTTTCCTCGCTCCGGAGACAACACCACTATGATCCTACTATGAAATAAGTATTGAAGATTCCTACCTCTCCCGCCTGGTTTAGCTTTGCCAGGTGGAGGACTCCTGGACAGAGGTAAACCCTCTCCTGTAGGAGCACCCTGGTGCCCGGGCAAGTCCATGCAACCTAAATGGTGTGTTAGATCTGTTATTAGGAGGGGGCATGGCGTGGTTCTGCTCTCTCTGTGCAGGCTAATTTTACTTTTTTTTTTGTCTGTAATGCATCTTCCTTTGTTAAATGATGTTTCTCTAGATTATACAGATCCCAATATGGCAGCTGGGATGTCTGAGTTCCACAACCGCTTGCTGTGGAATGTGGGCACCTGGCTGGCTGCATGTTGGCTATTGGGGTGGGGGACTGGCCTTGCACTGTGCAGTTCTTATTTGGCTTTCCTTTAGGTTACCAAAACCATGCAGTGTGAGATCAAACATAACCCAGGTAATTTGTGTGCAATCAGGCACACCCTTGCACTGCATGGTGGAAGGTGGATCTGGGAGAGCTTAGAGAGTTGTGTAGTGTATGGCCAGCCTCACTCTACTTTTGGAGGAAAAAAAAATCTGTTCTAGCTATAGGTAAGCTATGTACTTTGCTGAATATTATTGTGATCCTGCCTTATTTCTGTCTTGAACAAGCTTTTTTATACTTGTCCTGCTTCTGACATTTTTTTTTTTTTTAATCAGGTAAGGTTTTATTGAAGACAAGATCTTCCAGTACAACTCAGATACATATAGGGTACATCATTAAGGAATACAAATAGCATTGTGTTGTTAATACCACTCCTCCTCAAATCCTAAAAATATAAGAATGAACAGCTTAAGATATACAGCCCTCAGCTGTCCCTCCACAATATACCAATATCTGCAGTGAACTGTCCAACCTCACCTACCCACAATGTCATATCAATAGCAGGTTATATTTTCCGTGTCATGTAAGCCCTCCTCCCCATGGTCATCTACCCTCGGGGCATCCTTCCCACAACCAATTCCATGGGCGAAAGTCCTGGCACATCCAGCCACTGAGACCAGAGTTTCTCAAATTTGTGCGGGCACCCTCTGTGTTGGTAAATATACTTTTCTAGAAGAAGCATGTTTCCCATATGAGTCAGCCACATGTTGAAGGACGGGGGGAGTCAGATGTCCACGTTAACAATATTATTTTCCTGGCTTGAAATAGAGCCCTAGAAAATGCCAGTCTAGTCACCTCCTCAGGGATTATCTCCTCCAAGATGCCCAGTAAGCACCCCACCGGATTCAGGGGTACATCAGTGCAAAAGACATTATTAAGGGTGGAGAGCACTTGCGTCCAATACCTATGCAACTTAGGACATCTCCAAAGGAGGTGAATCAAGTCCCCGGAGCCCTGGCGGCATCTGTCACACAGGGAACAGGGGCGGTGACCCATTTTGTGCAGCTTCAAAGGTGTATAGTGGACTCGGAGGATAATGTATAACTGTGATACCTTCTGGGAGACATTCAGGGAGCACTGGTTGACCATCTGGAGGGCTTCCTCCCACTGATCATCCGTTAAGGTACCCACATCCCTCTCCCATTGTATCCTGGAATTAGAGGGGTACTTCTTAAGAAATTCAGACAGTAATAAACCATAACAAAGTGAAATTAAGCCCTTGGTTCCTGTAGTTTGTAGTAAGTGAAAGATTGGGGCAGGCGATAATGCCCACTCCGTACCATCCCCCTGTGCCTTGACCGCATGAGAGAGCTGAATGTAGTAGTATCTCATACTGTCAGGCAAGTGGTATATGCACTGTAGGTCCTGAAAGGACCGCAGATGCCCGTCCTGAAAGATCTGGGTGAGGAACTTAATCCCTCTAGCACGCCACCTAGCCCCCTGCTGAAATTTCGCCAGTTCAGGATATAGATTGTTTCCCCATATGAGGCTAAACTCCGTATAGCCCGACACCTGCTGAAGCTGTCTGACCTTGTTCCAAATTTTCTGGAGCAAGGCAAAGGTGGGCCTGCGTTTATTGGACTGCTGAAACAACTGTGCCTCCAGTCCCTCCAGGACGGATTCAGCATCCGTGCCAGCAAGCAGGAGCCATGCAGCCGAGGCTACAGGACTAGGCGACAGGCAGCCCACCAGCTGCTGCAGCTGTGCCGCCATATTGTAGAGCCAAGGATTTGGGAGTGCTAAGCCTCCATCCTCCTTGGACCTCTGCAATTGCTCCAGTTTGATGCGTGGGGGGTGAGACCCCATAAAAGTGTCCTGTAAAGGAAGTTAATAATTCTAAAAGTTTTGAGGGGTACCACTACCGGGGAGTTATGAAGTACATAGAGTAGCTGGGGCATAACTATCATTTTGATCAAGTTTGTTCTACCTAGTATATAAATATGAAAAACACAGCGCTATTAAATTGTATCTAAAAACCTTATATGTTGAGGGTGAGGGGTCCGTTCAGCATGTCTGTCCTGCCGGCTGCTGCTCAGTTGATGCTCTGAAGATCCACTGAAGGAGCATTAAAGACCACTGTACTCTTCAAAGGGCAACAAAGGAGACATTTGGCTCTTCAGAGGAAATATTGGCACCAAGAGTATGCCTTTTGGAACAGCCATTGTACCTACCATACAGTATCTCACAAAATTGTGAGCGGGAGACGTTTAACCCTTGAGACATCCGGGACAAAGGCAGTGAGTCGAGCCCTTGCGCTGATGCTTTGGTACAAAAGGCTGTGATATTCCAGAGTTCTGGTGAGCCCCCAGATTGTGCTTATACACGTGGTGATTGAGGTGAAGGTCACATTGGAGGTTGAGAAGCTGTATGATCACTCAAGCGGACTTTCTTTTACACCAAGCACTTTATTCAATTCTTATTTATTCATTTTGATCAGCACAGAGCACTTTTAATATAAATTGCACTGGATTTTATTGAGCGCTGCTATCACTTCGTTGGATTTTTTAAGTGACTTTTTATGGTAAGTTTGTTCTACCTGCCAAGGACATTCTAAGATTTCCCCCACACGAATTTTGTCTCTGAATTTTTTCAACAGTGGATATATTTTCAGTTTGCAGTACTCCGTAATAATCGGGGAAATGTGAATACCTAGATATTTAAAAGAACGCACTACGGGGATAGAGCCAGGGATGGAAGCAGCCTGACCGGGCATATCATCTAGTAACATTAGTGCGGACTTAGTCCAATTGATGGTAAGGCCGGAAAAATGCCAGAATTTCAAAATTATGTCCATGGCTCCCGAAAGGGAGGCAGAAGTGTTTTCCAAAAATAGCAGCATGTCGTCTGCGTACAGCATAATTTTCTCATGCAGGTTCCCATATCTAAAACCAGTGACAAGCGGGCTCTCACGAATGAGAACAGCCAGGGGTTCTATCGCTAACGCGAAGAGCAGGGGAGACAGGGGACATCCCTGCTGAGACCCCCTGCCCAACCCGAAGGACAGTGACTGACGGTCCGCCACTCTAATCGCCGCACGAGGGGAACTATACAAAAGGCGGACCCAGGCTATGAACCTCTTACCAAAGCCAAATTTAGACAGCACTGCCCAAAGATAAGACCAGCTGATACTATCAAACGCTTTGTTGGCGTCCAATGACAGGAGCGCTCTTTTACCCCCATTGTCTGCCAACATCTGCATATTTAAAAATAATCTCCTAAGGTTGGTAGCTGTAGATTTTTGTGGCATAAAGCCTGCCTGATCACATTGTAAGAGAGAGATTGGTCTATATGAACTAGGATCTAACGGGTCCTTCCCTGGTTTAAGCAACAAAACTACATTTGCCCTGGACATAGACAGCGGCAAGGAGCCGGTCATAACACCTCGAGCAGCCTGGGCAGGATTGTCTCCCCATACATAGAGTATACCTCCATGGGAATACCATCATCCCCAGGAGCTTTACAGGTAGGAAAAGAACAGTTCGCAGTCTGCAGCTCCTTAATAGTAAGAGGGGTATTCAAAGCCCGTCTAGCCGTCAGCGGGAGAGCAGGCAGGGGGATCTCTGTAAGATAATTTTCTAGTGATTCCAGAGAGTAGTCCTCATTGGATTTGTAAAGGTTTTCATAAAAACGAGAGAGCTCCTCAACAATTTGGTCAGGGTCATTAAGTATCTTACCAGTGGAAGAGCGTATGGCTCCAATAACTGGAGATGTCTGTTGGGACCGAGCTATCTTGGCTAACATGCGACCCGTCTTCTCCCCCTCCTCATAAAATGCCATTAATTAAAAAAAATTTTTTTTCTACGGCGGAGGATTTTAAGCGATCCAGGGAATCCTGGGCCGCCAGCCAAGCCTCCCTCGCAGAGTCAGTAGAGGTCATAACATAAGACAATTCCAGCTGTCGCACCTGGCCTTCCACCTGAACTAAAAGAGCTGAGGCGTCATGTTTAACTGCTGCAATCTCATTAATAAATGTACCCCTAAGGGATGCTTTGAAGATTTCCCATCTCAGAGATAGGTCCTCCATCTCTGAGTGTACATGAAAGAATTGTGTGGTTTGCCTAAAAATATTATCTGTAGAGGAGAACAGTTTAAGCCAGAAAGCATTTAGTCTCCAAGGAGATTTAAGCATTGTGGAAGGTGGTCTAGTAGTTACCCATAATGCTAAGGGAGAGTGATCCGAGAATACTCAATTTTAATGGTTATTGGAAGTATATGGTGTGTGCCCAAACACAGATCTATACGGGACAGAGATCCATGCGTTTTGGAGAAACAGGAGTACTGTTTGCCCCCTGGGTTTCTAATACGCCAAACATCCTGCCAGCCCACCTCAACCATGAGCCTGCTAAGAACGGTTCCCCTGCCAGAAACAGGAGGAAGCGGAGGTGGATGTCTATCCAGTATGGGGTTCAGGCAGCAGTTAAAGTGCCCCATGAGGAGGACCGGCAGATCAGGTTTATCGGTCAGGTACGACAGTAATAGCAATAGTATCTCTGTAGAGAATGGAGGGGGGATATACACAAAGGCTAATAATAACGTCACTTTGAATATTTTACAATGTAGAAATACAAAGCGACCAAGCGGGTCGACCAGTGAGTCAAGCTCCTGAAAAGCCAGAGCCTTGTGTATCAGGACACTCACACCTCGGGAGAAGGCAGAGTATGTGGAGTGGTATGCAGCTCCCACCCAAGAGTATCTCAGACAGGAAACTGTATCTCGCGTCAGGTGAGTCTCCTGAAGGCCTATAACTGCAGGGTGATATTTCTGGAGACATGTAGAGACCATGGTACATTTCAGTGGATCACTAAGGCCTCTGACATTCCATGACACCAAAGGGGTGGAAGTCACATCCGCCATAACAAGATATTGAATGTCACCAGAGGCAGTGGGGGCAGGCAACGGCTGGTAGTAAACAGGCTCCAAGGAGGGGGGCCAACAGGGGGACCCAGGAGACCATGCAGGAGAATAAAGTCTAACATCTGAGGGCAGAAATTGAGGTATCCTATAGTACAACTGAGCAGGAGAGTCCATAGTGAGGACGTTGTACTGGAAGTTCCACAAGTCCAATAGAGAAGCAGACAAGCCCCTGAGCCTAACAAACAAGGGACCAAGAGGCGTCAAGTGCAGAACACTCTTGATGCCAACAGGGCATAAACATAAGGACCACTTCGACTGTGGTTCAGAGATTCTGAATTCCAACCAGTTCTGCCCCTTGAGGGGCGAGGCCTGGGTTGGGGGAAACAACGAGTGGTAGTATTGCATAGTGAGTTCCATCGCTTTGTTGAAATAACAGGAGTACAATCCCTCAATGCAAAAGTAGGTGTGCTAGAAATGTGAGAGTTGCAGCTTTATATTACTGTAGATCAGGATGGGTTGGCCATGCTGGTCACTCCCTGTCCACCATACGGTGTCTGTGCCGTAGCTCCGATTCATGTCTGTCAAGCCAAGCCGCAGCATCCAGCGCTGTTTCAAAGAAATGGGCCTGGCCGCCCTCTGTGACTCTGAGCCTGGCAGAATAAAGCATAGCATACTTTAGTTGCATGTTTTGCAGCCGCTTTTTAACATCAGCATATTTGGCCCTTTTTGTGTTGAACCTCAGCCGAGAAGACCGGAAAGAAGGAGATTTTGGCCCCATTGGACTGGATTGGACCTTTCTCTCTGGCCATGCGCAGTATATTTTCTCCATCTTTGTAATTAAGTAGTCGCGCCAGCATAGAGCGTGGGGGGTTCCCCGGAGGCAGGGGACGGGGAGGGGTGCGATGAGCATGTTCCACTGTGAATAAGGAGGTGAAGGCGTCTTTGCCGAATATCTCCAGCAGCCATTGCTCTACAAACTCTGTGGGGTCCCGACCCTCAACTCTTTCAGGCAGCCCTATTATTCTAACATTATTGCGTCTGAGGCGATTTTCGATATCATCAGTTTTGTTGGTGGTCTGTGCGACCTGCTGGGCAGCCACACGGGAGTCCCTGATGAGGGGGGGTAACTGGTCCTCCAGGTCACTGATTCGGCCCTCCATGGCCGTGGCCCTCTCTCTGATCTTTTGCAAATCATGGCGCAACAGTGACACTGTCTCTTTAAGGCCCCTGAATTGCTCTTTGAGGTCCACCACTGTGGCTGTGCACTTATGAACAGCATGTAATATATCACTTAGCGTGGGCTGATCTGTATCATCTCCCAGCCCCTCACGAATGTTCTGACCGGGACCATCAGGGCCTAGTGCGTGGGGGAGAGCCGGGGTAGCAGTGAACGAGGAGCAGCCGGGGCTGGACTGTCTCTGTGTGTAGTACGGGATGGTCCCAGGCTGTTCCTCCTGCTTAGGTTTGTGTGACTTACCCCCTGCCTCCTTCGGTTTGTCAGTGGATCGTGAGGCACGCTGTGACTGCGGCGCATCGCCGCCATCTTGGTCCGACAAAGCCGCTGAGAGCGTGGATTCTTTATCTCCTTTGCGTGTCATCCCAAGTTTTGAATGGCAGGCTGCTGATACCGGAGGGTAGCTGGACCTCAAAGCTGCAATCCTGGGTCAGTGAGCTGCAGTCTTAGGCGAGAGGGAAGGATCGTTGTAGGATAAAGTGCGGGAGCTCTGTGAAGAACGTCTTCCTGACATGCCGTCGCTGGCCACGTCCCCGCTCCTGACATAGTTGAGTTTGTTTCAATAAGCACCTGGTACTAATGTCAGGTCTGAGAATCTACTGTGTGGGCCACCCTTTAGCTGTGGTTAACCCCTTAGAGCAGTGGTTCTCAACTCAGGTCCTCAGGACCCACCAACAGGCCAGATTTTAAGTATTACCTTGGGGAGATGCAGACTAGAATACTGCAATCACTAAGCAGCAAATTATATCACCTGTGATGTATTTCAGTTATTCTGCAAACCTGCCCTGATAGTGGGTCCCGAGGACCGGAGTTGAGAACCACTGCCTTAGAGGATTATTGCCAAACAAGCTAATTCCAATTGCATAAAATTTGTTTTGAACTGCTTTATTAAGCGGCAGAGCTATCATTTGAAGTAGATGAGTAACTTTTGATATATTAAAATTTCAAATGACTCTTGCTTAGTATCCTGTTTATCAGATATAAGTGAGGTCAAGAAGTCCTTGTGCAGTAAGACTATGTATGGTTACCTTGTCTTTCTGCCAGCTTGCTGAAAAGCCATTTGCTTATATTGCTAAGCCATGAGCATCAACTCTTCCTAGTAGCCAGTCATTGCTAAGGAGGTAAGGGGCACCGTTCAAGTAAGTTTTTTTTCAGGTTTATGAGAAATTACCTATGGTCTTTTTACCATTTAGTCCCTCCAGTTGGCAGACATCAAGCACTGCCTTAAGCTGGTCCTGTGCCACTCATGCCTTGGCAGACAAAGTACTGTATGTTTCTTGACAACACCTATATATCTTGGGTTACGTTTCCACTGGTGTGATTCCAAAGTCGCATCAAAGTGGTGCAGGCACCTTTTTAAAGTCGTAGATTTTCAAAGTCGCATAGATGGGAATGGGTGCCATTGAGATCAATGGATTGTGACTTGTCATGCGACTTTGTTTCCAAGGTCACATGACAAGTCGCACTAGTGGAAACCTAGCCTAAAGGGGTTGTTTTCATTCACACTGTGGGAAAATCAACTCTCTCCAGGCTCTTCCAAGAGAGGATACACATGAATGTGATATATGAAACCTGTTGGTTCAAGCAGACAAGTATAAGGATGGCAACACTTAACAGGCTGTCACATTTGTTTAAGCACATGGTCTATACACTCTAGAGGCATGTTTCCAATCGCTCTGTGAAGGGGTTACCTGTTCCGACATTGAACAGTCTCCAAGCCTTTTTTCCAGGCAATCCAATCCTATTCAGCTGCTTACTAATAGCGATTAAGGATGAACATGACTGCAAGAATACTGCTTTGTTCAAGCATCCAAGGATAAAGATGATGGCAGCTAACAGGTTGTGACATTCATTAAGCCTGTGGTCAATACACTCTAAGGAATGTGTCCACTGGCTTAATGAGGGGTTGCCTATTCTGGCAATATGCAGTCTCGGGGGCTTCCCAGGCAAACGATCAGCTTCAATCTCATCAAAGAGAAGATACGAATGAACATGACTATGAATCCTGCTGCTTCAAGCAGTCAAGGACAAAGATATCAACACCGAATAGGTTGTCACATGCATTAAATATGTGAGCAATACACTCTAAAGAAGTGGTTTCCACTCACACTGGGCAAATCAACTCTTTCTAGACTCTTCCAAGAGAAGATGCAGATGGAATAGAACTGTGTGAATCCTGTTGGTTGAAGCAAGCAAAGACCAGATGACGACGCCTAACAGGTTGTCGCATTCAGTAAACATGTAAATACACTCTAAAGGAGTTGTTTGCACTCACCCGGGAAGGGACCGGGTCCAGAAAATTGGCCCATGTCTCCTACCTAGCCTGAATAAACTTTGGGCTGTCCAGCCTGTTCCACTGGGATGTGGTCCCTGTGCTCACATCCTAAATGCATGATCTATCAGGGAGCCCCTCGGCTGGTCTCTGGCATATGAGTGTAAATCACTCTCAATGTAGAAGTAGTGCAATATCATGGCTGGAGTGGACATGTTCCTTATTACTGGTTTACTGAGCTTCTGTATGGAGGAAGCACTGCACTGCTGCTTAATAGTCATTGAACAAACTCAATGTTTTTGCTTACCTTCTTTTTCTGCAGGAAAGCAAATGCCAACCCAGAATAAAGACCAGCGCTGCTAAATAAGGTAGGGGACCATACCCATTTGCTTCCCAGGAAAGGCAGCCCTCTTCAGGCTCTGCCAAGATGTGCATGAACATGACTTTATGAATCTGCTTTGCTTAGACAGTCGGGGATTAAGATGATGATAGACACAATTGTCACAATTCATTAAGCATGAGATCAAGACACTCTAAAAGAGCTGTTTGGACTTGCCTTGTGCAAGGGTCATCTATTCTGGCAAGGTCCAGTTTTCCTTCCGAAGCCAGCTTTCTCAGGCTCACTAACCTTCAGATTCTTCCAAAGAAGAATATATGTAGGAGGATGACCTATGTCTGCTTTTTAATTTCTCCTTTCTAAGGCTGATGAGATTCATTTTAGATGGAAAGCAGTGGAAATAAGTTAGGGGGCTGCTGAATCATCGGATGAGGGCCCTGGAGATGCTATAAAGCTTTGGTTGGTTGCTCATCTCCAGCAAGAGCCAGCTAGTTCCCTCACAGAGGTTGTTTCTGGGTGTCTCAAATGACAGTGGGGAAAGTATTCCTTCCACAGAAGAAGATGCTCCTCTTGATCTTGATGGTCCGCACTCTGAAGACAAGTCATTTGATATCAGCAAGGCATTGTATGAGGGTATTGATGAATGCAGCAGTCCCCACAGTGGCCTGGGCTCGATGGCATCTCAAACACTTTAAGCTTGCTTTACTCCAACAGCGAGTCAAGCTCACTGTCAGAACCAGATTGCTCAAGGAAGATTCAAGGGAGCGATTCCTCGTTCTAGAGTTGATGGCGGCACAGGAGGCATTACTGATCTTTGCACCACTATTTCAAGACCATCGTGAGGATTCAGAGAGTAGCATGTATCGAATTAGGGAGGAAAGCAGCCTTAGGCAGATTGTGGCACACATCTTTTGGTTGCCAGAGTGCAATCTGTTGTTCCTGTCAGTCTCTTACCTTCC
>BLSH010165944.1:17116-31357 GCA_018402905.1 Glandirana rugosa
CCCCCCTTTTCGCCCAGTCACCTGCCCCCTTCCACCTGTTTCAAAATTAAGCAATGGATCACCATCATTTATTCTCATACATTATTGCCTGACAGTGTGCCAAGGAATCCCGTCTCACCCAGGCCATCAGAATGTCAGCTACTACTTGTTATCTATACATTCCCACAGCCCATATTGGCTTATGCAAAATACATTGTTATGTCAGTGAATTTAACCCGCAGAACAACGAGAATCGAACCATGCCCTCCAGATCTTTTCAAATTTTTTCCCACAGCCTCTAGCCCTATAGGTCGATTTGTAGTATGGCATCATTCGGTTAACCAACCCTTTCCATTGAGCCACTTCAGGAGGCGCAGCCTTTTTCCAGTGGAGTAGGATGATCTTTTTCCCATAAAAGAGCTGGATAGAGAGTAAAGTTGTATGGGCCCTAGATGTCACTATGTCTTCCACTAATCCCAATAGGCACACCCTAACTGTCTTGGGAATAGGAGTCATCAGCACCTCAGTAAGGCAGGCAACCACCCCCTCCCAGAAAGTCTGTATGCGAGCACAGTCCCAAAATATGTGGTACGCTGTCGCTGTCTCAAGGGAACATCTCCAGCACTCGGAGGAAACTGCTGGGTAGATATGCGCCAGTCTGGCTGGAGTGTAATAGGAGCGGTGAAGAAATTTAAATTGAATAAGTTTGTCTCTGGCTGATATTAAATTTTTGAATGGTTTATCCCATAGTTCCTCCCAATCCTCTCCCTGTATCTCTGGGACCTCCGCTTCCCATCTCTCTCTACATCTTTTAATTGCTACTGGGGTGGTTTTAAATAATTCCTTGTATATTGTTGAGAGGACCTTCGGTAGGTCTTCCTCTAGGAGAATGGTCTCAAATGAAGAAGGCAGAGACTCCACTCCCCCATTCCTGAACTGACCCTGGTAAGCATGTCGGAGCTGTAAAAATCTAAACAAATAATTATTCGGCAGAGTGAACTTGTTTTTAAGCTGTTCAAACGTCAACAGTTCTCCCAAGTTCGTAATGTCACCCAGTGTCTTGACCCCCCTGATAGCCCAGACCACTGGATCGGGGAATGACAGAAAATGTGTTAGTCTCGGGTTCAGCCACAGAGGAGTCCTCGGGGATGAGCCCCTATAACTAGGATTTGCCATTTTCCCAGCCTCCTCCCAAGCTCTAATGGCGGTCATCATCGACTGAGTGAGTGGGAGAGAAGATCGCACCCCTCTATATACTGCAAAACGCAAGGATCCGAAAGAGCCCAGGATCACAGCTTCTAGTATTGTTGCCGAGTCCCCTTCGTCCGATATTAGCCACCTATGTACAAAGACCATTTGCCCCGCCAAATAATATTTCCTCCAGTCAGGCAAGGCCAGTCCTCCTCTATCTGTCGGCTCCTGTAATGAGC
This sequence comes from Glandirana rugosa, assembly GCA_018402905.1. NCBI lineage: Eukaryota > Metazoa > Chordata > Amphibia > Anura > Ranidae > Glandirana > Glandirana rugosa. Next base: position 18,526 of record BLSH010165944.1, read on the forward strand.
GAATACCTATTCTAGGTGACTTGGGGGCCCAAACAAAGGAATTCGTGACACCATTCAATTGTTTAAAGAAAGATTTTGGAATAGTCACGGGGGCGTGTCGTAAGAAATACAAGACCACTGGCAGGAGCTTCATTTTTAGCAAATTTATCCTCCCGATCAGTGATAGTGGGAGCCTCTGCCAGAGCTGCGTTTTACTTCTCATGAGGGTGAGCAGAGGCAGCAGGTTCAGATGGAAATAGTCCTGGACCTTCGCCGTCACCTTCACTCCCAAGTATGTGATAGAGGAAACCCATCTAAGTGGTAAGGCAGGATCGGCCATCCCCTGTGCCCCCTCCCCCAGTGGAAGAATAGAAGACTTACCCCAATTCACCCGCAGTCCCGAGTATATGGAGAAGTTCAGCCTGGTTATTTTTAAGAAGCTGGCTAGCCCAGGTGGGCATAGCAGGAGAGGTCCAGTGGAAGCTGCTTGAATCTTGAAAGATATCCTTGAATGCTACGTACTATAGCATGTGGAAAAGATCTTTGGTGTGGCAGTGATTATTCAATTCAATCCTGAGTTTTCCTCTCGTATTGAGGTCTTGGCGCTCTTGCAATTGGCCCTAGACAAAGGGCTTGGCTACAGTTCGTTCCAGTTGTCGATCATTTCAGCTCTAACGGTTCATTGTGTAGAAGATCAGGTTTCATACAAGCAACCTTATAGCTAAATCAACAACCAGTCATGTCTCGGAAAAATCCAAGTCTCCATATTTTGAGCCGTTTCAAGACAGAGGTTCTTAATCCAGTTCAATCTTTTCTTCAAAAGGTTGGACCTTTTCTCATATAAGTTTGGAAGTGGTGCAACCTTAAGGCTGGGTTCACACTTGTCCAAAAAACGGACCAACATTGTGAGCTCAAGTCGTATTACGTCACCAAATCAATGTTTCCCTATGAGAGCCGTCTTAACTGGTCAGACACAAGTCGGTCCGACTTTAAAAAAGGTTCCTGTACTACTTTGGTCCGACTTTGGTCCTACTTCAGCCCATTGAATATCATTGAAGTAGGATCAAAGTCGTATCCTTGTTCTAACCATCCGACTTGTGACATCCGACTTGGTGATTACAGCAGCAGTAAAAGGAATTTATCTCACACTGGGGTTGTTTTGATTGGTGAAAGGACAAGTCACTATCTCAAAGTTGGAGCAAAATCTTATCTTGTTCATTCAAGTCGGATGGAAGTAGGACCAAAGTAGGACAGAAGTATGACCGATGTTGCAGGGCAAAGTAGGATCAAAAGTCTGACCATTTTTGTGTCGGATAGTGTGAACCCAGGCTCATTGTCTGCAGTTTTGGGACAGGAAGATTGGTCAAGAGTGGATGTAATTTTTAGGTAATTTTTTTCAACGTATTTGCAGAGAACGCAGAATTTCAAGCTGGCAAATAACTGGATATCTATCAGTAAGTTCTAAAATTGATTAAATGGCCCCATCTAGAATCCTGGTAATCCATATTCAAAAACTTTAATTTCTCATTATCGCTTAGATGTAATGTACGGCCCGAATTGGGCATTGGGCAATTCGGTGCTGACCTCCGCTCTTTCTGTCTAATATAATACAGGTTTTCTGGGCATTGAGTTGGAGTGATGTGTGGTTATTTTTTCCCGCCCTGTTTTTTTGTATGCTAGTTAGATCCCATACGTAGGCTGACATGATGAGCTCCAGGAATAGGGAAAATTGTTATCATACTTACCGTAATTTTCCTTTCCTGGAGGCTCATCATGTCAGCCTAGGGTTTTCCGTCCTGATGTTCCGTCGCGAGGTGGTTTAGGAACGTAGGGGTATAGGGAGGCCCTCCTTTTATTCATTTAGTGGGTTGTCCTATGGGGGTCAGAGGGGAGGACCTGACCCATACGTAGGCTGACATGATGAGCCTCCAGGAAAGGAAAATTACGGTAGGTATGATAACAATTTTCCCTAATATACACACACAGCACAGCAAGCATAAACTTATATCCAGTAATATAACTACATCAGACCTTCTGTCCTTCTTTCCTCACTGGCACCGTGCAGTAGAAATGGAAATCAGAGGGTCCCTCTCATAATTATCTTCCTAAATACAACACATGAGATACTAAGGAGGAGGTACCACTTATTAACCCTTTCCTATAGAAAACTCTTACTTATAAATTGGGGATTCTTAGTTACCATATACTGCAATATAAGTACAGCTGCCTCATAGTGATCCCTCCCTGGCCCATCCCTACTCTACCTCTTATTTCTAGAATATCTGCTCCTGAGAGTGTGACCATATATCAGCAATACGGGGCAGACACCGCTGGAGAGGAATTTCTATTACATAATGAGTAGTTTGGTGATTTGTGGGAGGCGTCTGGTTACTTGCATAGATAATTATTTGTACCTGCTGGTGCTGTCCACCCTCTTATACTTTGTGTTTATTTCCCAATGTGGATGTGGAAGCTTTGATTTTGGTCCAGAACTGTTTTCATCTCCGGCTGTGTCTGCTCCACATTGGCACTTAGCCCCAGTTCACACTGCATGACTTTCGCTTCGACACCCCAGTGGGACTTCACCGCACATTGCATACGACTTTAACAGAAGTCAATGCAAGTCATGTTGAAGTTGCACGAAAAGTAGTGCAGGAATCTTTTTCTAAGTTGGAGTGACTTGAGTCGCACTGATTAGAATGGTTCTATTGCAGTTAATGGGGCATAACTTGTCAAGCAACTTTGAACTCTCCAGTCGCATTACAAATCACGGCAGTGTGAACCGGGGCTTAGTGTTCACCCTCTAAAAAGCAGCTATTCTAGCAAATAAGAGTCAGCAAAAGATAATTCAACACATAAAGTCTGCAAACTGATTAGGTTAACCATTTGCTGACCAGACCTTTTCTGGAAATGTTTTCAAGTTTAAATGAGTATTTTTTGCTAGAAAATTACTTAGAACTCCCAAACATTATATATATATTTTTTGTTATCAGAGGCCCTAGAGAATAAAATGGGGATTGTTGCAATATTTTATGTCACAGTGTATTTGTACAGCGGCCATTTACATGCAATTTTTGTCAGAAAAAAATACACTTTAATGAATTAAAGTTGGATGCTTGTCTGATGTTGAAAGTGAAGAGCGCACTAACCATACGATGATTTTCTTATGACCAAACTCAACGTCAGAAGTGACGGAATGTTTTGCATATTTTTGCAACTTTTTTTGTTTCTGAGCATGCGTAGTCTTTTTTCGTACGAAAACCGTACTAACGGAATGAAAATCGGACATTGCGTTGTCATACGACAAAAAATTTATAGCCTGCACGTCCAGCTTTTGTCTGATGAAAAATCAAAATCTGTTGTCGGAAGGAGCGTACTAACAGTAAGAATTTCGGACGACAGACCGCTGAACAAAAATCCCCATCCAAAATTTGCGTTGCGTGTACGGGCCTTAATGGACGAGTGCTGCTCTCCACAAACAAGCAAAATAGAATAGCAACAGTATTAGGCTGAATGCATTGTTAGTGCTTTTTGCATTTTGCAGATTTGCACTACAGAATGTGTTCCATAGGAAACCATGTTAAATGGACTGCAGTGCAAATCTGCAAAAAGCACTAAAAATGCATAGCTGTGAATCAGGCCTAATGGGACAAACAGCTGCTCCATCTTTCATTGATTGAATAGCAAAAATCATCTCCCATAGGACTTTGCTGCAGCAATAGAAATTACATAAATATATTTTTTGTAAAAAATGGTTTCTTGTCTTTATTATACAACATATTCCAAGATTTGAAAAAAGATTGCTGGTCAATTACATTTCATGTCCTAACAATTTCCATTTGTAATACATCTACTGCTAACCTCAGGAGACAGGTGGCAGGATTCACCATACATTACATTGAAGATATTCAATACCATAGTGCAATTCCCATGCCAGCCAGCAAGTGACGCTGCAGCACAAAGTGACCCCTTAGTAATGGAAGATAATGCTGTGCTCCACAAGCACAACATCTGATTAGTGTAAAATCTCTCCTATGTGTATAATGGAGATCTGACCATGACAAAATATAACCGATCCAGCGATTCAGTGCCAAACCGTCACACGTGGGGAGATTTACTAAACCTTGAGCACACAGAATCTGGAGCAGTTGTGCCTGGGTTTTATTGTGAAAGCTTAATTGAAAAAGCTGGAGTTAGAGCCGGTTCACACTACAGCGACTTGGGAGGCGACTTGTGTCGCCCCAAGTCGCTTGACAGAAGAAATCCCATTGAAATTATTGGGGGCAGTCTTAATGTACACTACTGAGGTCACTCCGACTTCAAAAAAGGTTCCTGTATGACTTCTATCCGACTTGTGCCCATAGAATTCAATGGAAGTCGCCTCCAAAGTGGGATCCCCATCTATATTGAAGCGACTTTATGGGAAAATGAAAATAGTTTACTCAGTGAAAAACCCAGGCAACCCCCTCCCTCCCTTCTCTGATTGGCTCAGGCAAAGTCCCCTGGCATGGAGGTTGCGTTGTAAGTCACCCAAAGTCGCGCTGAAGTCACCCAAAGTCGCGCTGAAGTTGTCTATGAAGTTGTGCCTAAAGTCGGATCGTTGTAGTGTGAACCGGCTCTAAGAAGCTGATTGGTTGCTATGCACAGCTGCTCCAGATTCTGTGTGCTCCAGGTTTAGTAATACCCGGTATGCATGAGATTATCGGGTGAATGATCGTACGTTTTTTTCCACATGCTAATCTCAGATCGACTCGGAAGAGTTTACTTTAATCACGAAAATTCTCGCATGACAATAAAAAATCAGAAGCAATGTGATCTGTTTTATTTGTATTGCATTTTCGAACGATCGGATGAACTGTCATGATCGGCTCTCGAAAGCTCTGTACTAACAATCCGATTATCGTACGATCGCTTCGTACAATTTTCTGATCGTGTGTATGGGGCTTAAATCCCCCCCCCCCCCCAGTGTGACATTCAATATTTCATGATAAATCAGCCCCCCTCCCCCCAAAGAAAAGAGTCCAGATATTCATTTGTATGAAGTGCACATTATTACCTTATCTGTATGGATATCTGGACTTTTTAATTTATGATGAAATATTACCACCCGGATTCTCTATATTCCCTCCTGTATGTGCAAAACTACACCAAACCCCTCCCCCTCCTCACCATCCAATAGAAATTGGAGGAATTGTTTCTTCTTCCTTAAATCCAAACCAAGAGAGAAATAGAAAAGATCTAACAAACACCACAAAGTCTTTTTATAGAGATTTATTACATCCAATCCAAAGCTATTTTACACATATTTATTCCATGGAATATGAAGAGATTTTCATATCAATAATCCATCAAATCTCCATTTTTATTGAACTTTATTCCCAGCAATAATCAATCAGGAATCCATGCCACCAATCATCAGATCAATAGGAATGTTTCCAATATCCAGTAATCACGGTTTGATCCTCCAACATAACCAGTGCACAGAATTATAAGTCTGTCACATGAAATGGACCTTATTGATTGGTTGATGTCATTTGTTAATCTATTGATCCCCTTTTATGATAGAATAGATTGATTTCTCCATGTATTGATCATCCTCTCCATATATCTCTTCACCTTGTCTAACATAATACAAATCCTAAATGCTATAAATCTCAGTCATGTCCATGAATTTTAATTGACTTGGGTCTTTATAATATGATATACTGGACTTTTACTTTATTCTCTATTTTTATATTATCTTCTTACACCTGTCCTGATGAAGTGACACTTTAAAGCCATGAAACACGTTGATCGTGTATTTTACAGTTCTCGTCCAATAATCACTGACCTTTTGATGAAAACATTTCAGAATTTCCTCCTTTACTATGGGGGCCTCTACTGACCTCACCCTCATTTTTTCTTGGGGTGAAAGTTTTCCACCGGGATCCAAATACTGCTTAGTATATGACCATGCAGAATTCCCCGATGACCACCCATTGACTTTAGTGAGGAGACAAACATATTCCCCACAAGTCCTGAGATAGTTTGTCTGATCCCTGGATGGGTTCCCCACAACCTCACAGATGTGAGTCCATGCTCCGTACTTCTACTAATCTTCTAGAACAATCTCACACCTTCTAGTATTATCACTACACTTAGTCCCATTGTCTTTTATTCTCTTTTTCCCGTCTCCTGGTGGTTTGGAGAATTTCTACATATTGCTCTCATGACAGGTCTACTTTAATTATATGCAGAGGGGAGGGGGAGGAGCACACAGACTCCTCCCAGTGTTTGTTTATGAGGGGGAACTATAGGGTATTCTGACCCATCCAATCACAATTTCCCCTGAGGAGCCCCCACTGTGTGCAGGTATCTCCCAGACATGAGACTGCCCTCCAATCTGGTCATTTCCTGATAGATCAGATGACAAAGTTGTGTCTATGAGGGTCTCTGCCATGTCTATGGGTCCCTTATTGTACTATAACCCATCCCCCTCCCCCTCCTAACCTGTACTGGGAAAAATACGGGCTGTGATTGGTGAAGACAATTCTGCTGTTTTCTCCAGTATTATTCTATGGGTGTGATATGAAGGAAGATTCTGTACAGATGCTCCTATTCATTCACAAAACTGAAGCACAGCAAACTCTTTGCTATGCTTCAGTGATGAATGAACACAAGAGTGATCGGTACCAATCACTCACTGTGTTCATTCAGGAAGGGACTGGTAAACATGACATGCCAAGCCCTTCCACTCGCCATCCTGAACACCGAACAGATATCCAACCCCAGCAGCAGATGCAACCGGTGAGTGGTGGAGGAGAGGAAGACAGCCAGCATCACTGCATGGAGGGGGCTCTGAGGCATCGGTAGGAGGTCCCAGCACAGGGGGGAGTTTCAGTGGCAAGGGATGTCTTTGGACATTTTCATCTCCCTGTGGCTCCCCTGCAGCAGCTGAAGCTGGTGGGCAGGGAAAGGAGAAGAAGCCAGCAGGTGGATCAGAGCTGCGGGGTGACAATGGGTGCTGTGGGGGGACATTAGAGCTATTGGGGCCATCTTAGAGGACAGACAGAGGGGCTGTGGATTGGAGGGAAGCTCAGCAGACCATGAGCTTATAGCAGAAGGGGGAATGCCATGGACATACGTCATATTGACCTGGCCAGCTGGAAGCAGTTCTGTAGATCAGTATTACATATAGTACATCCACGGCAGTTAAAGGGTTAAAGTGTCACCTATGGGATGTTTTTGAGTATCAACGTTTCCCATCATTTCACCGGCACACACAATTTTAAGGCTGGAGATGTTGGGTGTCTATTTACTCAGCACAATCTCATCTTTATATTTTACCAAAACAAGTGGGTAAAATGCATTTGTGTGCTCCACATTTACATTCAGTTTATTTTTTACTTAAATCAACCCTTGATGTCCTTCTGTGTCTATGGTACTCACAAGTGTATGAGTAGATTGGAATGAAACCTGCCTGCAGAACGGAAACTAAGAGGTTTACTTATAGAAAATTCTTCGGATGAATGAAACAATCATTTGTTCAGCCAGGAAAAAGCAGCACTGTATTTTAATTAGCAGTGATTTCCTATGATGGTGAGGTCCATCTAGTGGCCATAATATGGTATTTTTCCTGAAATACTTCCATCAGTAACAATAGTGCGTTTTTAAAGCCTCTAGATTAATCTAATGATTGTATGAAATAAAACATGTCCACAATTTGTCATAGCTGGGAGAACGCCGGTCACATTCATTCAACTACGTTTTAAAAAACAAACCTCTAAGTATTTGTGAAATCTTCACCACAAAATGTACTCAGCCAATGAAAGGTAATGACTCCATTTTTATTTTTCTCCTGCTATCAATGGCCAACACGGTACAACACTTCATCCATGTCTTTGGCAATCTCTGATCTCCTTATGAACTGTTTCTTACATGATGAAGATCAGCCATGGAGTATATCTGAGGTGTATATCAGGGTGTGCTTCTTCCCCTACATGAGAGCTGTGATGTCCAGCAACATTCATATAAAAGACATTTCCCACACTGAAGGCACTAATACACCTCAAGGGTTGTGTGGGATCCCTGATGTACAGGAAGACAGGACTTCAGTGAGTAACGATTCCCTCACTCAGGAAAGGAAAGTGGCTTCTCCCCTGTGTGATATCTCTGATGATGGGAAAGACTGGATTTCCATGAAAAACATTTCCCACATTCAGAACAGGAATACGGCTTCTCTCCCGTGTGCAATCTCTGATGTGTGACAAGATGTGATTTTATTAGAAAACATTTTGCACACTCAGGACAGGAATACGGCTTCTCCCCCGTGTGAGATCTCTGATGCCTGTAAAGATGGGACTTGTTTGAAAAACATTTCCCGCACTCAGGACAGGAATAAGGCTTTTCCCCTGTGTGGGATCTCTGATGTCTGTAAAGATAGGACTTGTTTGAAAAACATTTCCCGCACTCAGGACAGGGATATGGCTTTTGCCCCGTGTGAGATCTCTGATGTGTGGAAAGATTGGACTTCTGTGAAAAACACTTCCCGCACTCAGGACAGGAATGCGGCTTCTCCCCCGTGTGAGATCTCCGATGTATGGAAAGATTGCGCTTTTGTGAAAAACATTTCCCACACTCAGGACAGGAATACGGCTTCTCCCCTGTGTGAGATCTCTGATGTGTGACAAGATGTGATTTTATTACAAAACATTTTCCACACTCGGGACAGGAATACGGCTTCTCCCCTGTGTGAGATCTCTGATGTGTGTAAAGAATGGACTTCCTTGAAAAACATTTCCCGCACTCAGGACAGGAATAAGGTTTCTCCCCTGTATGGGATCTCTGATGTTTGTAAAGAACAGACATCCGTGAATAACATTTCCCACACTCAGGACAGGTATAAGGCTTCTCCCCTGTGTGTGATCTCTGATGTGTGTTAAGATGGGACTTCACTGAAAAACATTTCCCACACTCAGGACAGAAATATGGCTTCTCTCCTGTGTGAGATCTCTGATGTGTGGAAACATGGGACTTCTTTGAAAAACATTTCCCACACTCAGGACAGGAATATGGTTTTTCACCAATGTGCAATCTCTGATGTCTGTAAAGACTGGATTTCCTTGAAAAACATTTTATGCACTCAGGACAGGAATAAGGCTTTTCCCCCATGTGAGATCTCTGAAGTGTGTAAAGAGTGGACTTCTCTGATAAACATTTCCCGCACTCAGGACAGGCATACGGCTTCTCACTCATGTGAGATCTATTATGACGATTAAGATTGGATTTAGAATGGAAACACTTCCCGCACTCAGTACAGGAAAACCTCTTATCTGTTGGAAGGACAGCACCGTCCCTCACAGTCTGAGGTTCCTCGGGATAAGAGGAATACGATGGTCCATCTACACTGTGTGGTGCCGGATGGACATTTGAGGTAGCCGGGTTTTCTCCTGGACTATACTGTGTGATGTCCTCATCTTCTACTTTACAGTCTGGAGACAAAGTGAGACAATCCTCTGAGGTTTTCCTCATCTCCCGTCCATCTACTAAAATAGAAATAAAAAGATTATTACTAGACATGAGCTGATTTAGGTTCCCCTAAACCAGGACTCTGCCCACATCAGGCAGCTTTGTCTCTGAGGATCTTACAATTCCACCCTCAAGGTAACGAGTAAATTGCTCCTCTGATCTCCTACCAGTTCATTTCTTTATTCATGGACCTTAGTCAGAGAGTGAGGAAACAACGAGAACTGTCTTTTATAGGAGTGAAAGTGATGAGGGGATTATAGGACGAGTGTCCCCACCCCCTCTATCACTCATTGCCATCTTCCCAACACAAGAAGTCCTGCACTTCCTTATTTAGTCCATGATTTGGTCATGAATAACAGCGGGGCTGAGCCCCACCAGAGGTCAGAGAGTGAGGATGGGGGGTGAACAACCAAGATGAAGACTGGACTGATCCTGAAGACCACCATCATTGGGTTATTGACTCCTCCCTCATTATCACTTTCTGTTTAAGGTTCCAAAGTTTGAGGATGTTATCACATTATTATCAACATGTAAAAGTCTGTGCAGGGGTCAGGAGTATGTAATGCAAAATATAAATGATACAGCGTAAGGGTCAGGACTCATAATATTAGTATTTAGTAATCAGTATAACCTAAATGTTTACATGAGACAAGTTGCAGAGGTCCCACACCGTTGCCTACCATCTATACTCAGGGTCTGAGACTATACAGACATATCCCTCCGCACGGCACAGCCAGCAGACAACACAGCAAGTAACTCTGGGAGAATTGTTCTGACAGAGATCATGCTAGACCCAGGCATGAGGCAGAAGACCCAAGGCACATACCCAAGGTGCCTAGGTAGATCAACATTTAAGGCAAAAATCAACATTTTGGTGCCAGCTGGAACCCAGAACATCCATGAATCCAGTCTAGATACATAAATTGTGTCTGCAGCACAGAGAAGGAAGATTATCCGAGAGAAATACAGGAATACAGGACAGGGAACACAGCTCAGGAAAGTGACCAGGGTATTACAGGCTGATATCACCCAGTCCCCATCCTACTCTGGACCAATCAGTGAGCAGTATGGGTGGAGGAATGTATTTAGTGTTAATGACCCACCTGTGCTGATCTCTGTAGGAGGGTCCTCCTCTATAAATGTCCCCGTTATTCCATCCTTCTCCATAGACTGCTGATCATCCCTCACATACCTCTCTTCTTCTTCTGCTTTCACTTCGAATTCTGTATCGATTGGATCTCCACTCTGAATCAAGAAATTGAAAGTGAACATCATCCGTAAACTATAACATTTATTATTGTGACATCACTTAAAAAAATCCACATATCATCTCTAGGAGTCCATGTTCCAAAAGCTCCGTCCCACCAACCTTGTAACAGTGAGGGATGGTGTGACCTTTCTGTGTGGAATCCCAGGAATACAGAGGACAGGGACATCTCTCTGGTGGGTTCCTGGTATTAGGTGGCTCCATCATATCCTTACGTTCCTCTGAAAATTCATCCATCACTCCATACTCCTCATCCTCCTCTTTAACATCAATATTATAGTCCCCGAGGTTTCCACTCTGAATATATAATAAAACATTCATTGTAACAAACATGCCGTGTATAAATCTGAACTACCAATAATTGTCAATCATCTACCTGATGATGGTGAGGGATGGTGTGATCTTCCTGTGTGGAATCCCAGGAATACAGAGGATGGGGACATCTCTCTGATGGGTTTCTGTAGCTGGATGACTCCACCATGGTGTCCTGGTACAGAGCTTTGTGTTCTTTTAGAGACTCTGACTCCTCCATCACCCCATCCTCATCCTCTTTTATCTCTTCTTTAACTTCAACTTTAGGATCTCTCAGGTTTCCGCTCTGAATATAGAATAAAAATGACATCAATGGTAACAATGCAGATATTGTACAGATCCTAATGATACTGTCAGTGATTGTTCCTCATCTACCTGATGATGGTGAGGGATGGTGTGATCTTCCTGTAAGGAATCCCGGGAATACAGAGGATGGGGACATCTCCCTGGTGGGTTCCCATTACTGGATCCATCTGTAGGAAACACACACACTGACTGAATACATTGTTTCTATGTATTTATCAGATGATGGGGGGTCTAGGTGGACCCTCAGTACTGCTCTTTCCTTTACAATAAAGTCTCCTCTTACCCGGTGATGTGAGGGGTGGCTGATTGTCCATCATGAGGTCCTTGTAGAGATCCTTGTATCCTTCTAAATACTCACACTCCTCCATGGAGAAATAGACAGTGACATCCTGACACCTTATAGGAACCTGACACACACAATGATACAGTCACCATCCAGACACATCCCTTGTCTGTTACTGGATAATGTCCCAGAATTCCCAGCACCACTCACCTCTCCTCGATCTCTCTGGCGACTTCTAAAATCTTCTTTTTATTTCTCTATTTTATCAGGGAGGGAGGTGGAGGCAATGTGATGGTCATATGATCTCCAGACTTCACAGGAGGAAAACTCTAGATCTGAACACAAATAGTAAAATCAAAAGATATTCCCAGAATCTTCCTCACGTCACCATTCAGGTTTCCATTTTTTTAAAGCCTCACTTCAGGCTGAGGTATAATTTACCCACACTATGCAGGTTCAAATCTTGCTGCAGGCATACTTATGTCATTACATATTACGCAGGACCAACAGTCCCACATTGCTAGTGAGGATGCCCAGGGCCCGCCCACATCCTGAGGGCTTTAGAAAAAAAAACAGATGAAGGGACATTGGGAGGAGGAGCTGCGAGGTCAGTGTGAAGTCATAGGACATATAGACTCTGGATGGAGGGACATTTGGATGGGGAGATTTGAGGGGCCCTCTATATGAGGCTCCCATGCAAACCAAATCATTGTTCCTGGGTGCGTCCTACCTCTCCTAAACTGAAGAGTGAACTTTGACCTTTACCATACAGAAATCTGTCAGGATTCTGTGAAAATAAGCTCTCACGTGAGCAGGTAACATGCGGAGGAATGGAGTGTAAATAGCAGACACTTTTATCTATAGCTCCTAATGGTGGAGATGGATTTTGCTGAGTGCTGGTGCCAAGTTTCCATGCCCCAGGGTCACTGCAGGTGTGGAGAAAAGCTGTGTAAGAGGATATGGAGGAGAGATGAGGAGGAGATCCAGGAATCAGGATAAAGGTCAGGACAAGAAACAGACGAGCGCATCCAAGAGATGAAGCCGGGGTCACTACACAGAAAATCAATCCAAGGAAACAACAGGCAGGACGAGGAATAGCAAGAAGGAGCTCAGAGACAAATGAGCTAACTAAAAGACACATCACTGGGGCCGAAGTAGAGAACCTACGCGAGCAGACA
>BLSH010165974.1:19041-44731 GCA_018402905.1 Glandirana rugosa
TCACACCACGGAGGGTGAGAGGGAGGACGTCAGACTCACGCCTCACTAGATCCTCCCTCCCCGACCACTGCCAGCCGACTGCCGCCGCGCGCGGAGCCTCGGTCTCCTCGTCTCTCTCTCTGATCCCCTGCCTGCCGGCCAGTGACCAAAGTGACGGACGTCGGTCTGTCTCCTCCCCTCGGCGGACCTGACCTCACCTCCCGCCTCCTTTTGTTATTGTTCCATGACGACTCGCTGACACTCGACGGAGACGGACGGACTCACCCTCCCGACCCCGACCAACCCAGGACCTGTTACCTGTTCAGACGTTCAATTGTTGTCAATCATCGTGGCTGAGACTGACCATGGACCGACCGTCAGAAGGACTTAGTCTCTCTCTCTGCTCCTCTGGCTCCGAGGCGCGCGCCGCCGTCAGCCGACCGTCACCAGCCCCTCCCTCCTAGATCACTCCGCACTCAGACTGCAGGAGGGAGAGTGGGAGGCACCACACTCCCTGGCTGTCTTACTATGGGCGGCCTTGGAGGAGTTGGGCCGGCAGGGGGACAGTTTAGGAAAAAAAAAGTGTGTAAAAAAAAAAAAAAGTTCTCGGCGGCGGCGGTGGACACCACAGGCAGCCCTGTCGGACACTGGTGTCCGGGAGCGGACACCTTGCCGATCCCTGCTATCACCTATGGTTCCAGAGATACGGGGCTCTTTGCTCAGCCTGTCAGAAGCTACATACACACTGTGTTTGCAGCAGACTGAGAGGATGAGCTCACAGTGCCTCTCCTCACTTCTTCTCAGAGACACTGAGCTCAACGGACAGCTTGGAGCCTTGGACCAATGGTAAAGCACCATTGGCCTAAGCTGTTCAATAAAAATGCTGCAGTGGAGGCACACCTCACTGCAGTGTCATAGAAGGGGGCGTGTATAAAAGACAAATACTCCCAGCACAGCCCTCTTAACTACAAGGAAAAACCATGGGTTTCTGTGTATAAGATTTACCCACAATCCCATGTTTTTCTCATACAGTTAAAGTGTTACTAAACCCACAACAGTAAAATCATTCTGTATATGCACCATAGCATTGCTTGTTATACTCACTGTGGAACTTAAGGGGTTAATCCTCTGCATTGTGTAAAAAGGCTGTTTTATCCTGTATGCATAGATCTTCCCCTCTCTGCACCGTCTATCTGGGGAAAGTCAGCTAATACTGGCAGGGTAGTCCTCCTGCACATGCTCAGTTGTGTCTTTTATGCTGGAGAGAACATTTACACATGTGGGTGTGTATACAGGCGGTAGTGGAAATCTCCTACCTGAACTCTCAGCACTGGAGAAACTGCACAGTTTATCAGGAAACCGTGGTATACATATCATCCAAAAAGGTATATAGTGGCAGTATTTTAATGTAAAAAGAAGATTTATAAGCTGTGGGCACTTTGGAGGGGGCAGATAAACTATTTTTATATTACTGGGTTTAGTAACACTTTAAGAAGGAGAATAAGAATCTGTTGCTGCTGCTGCTGAAAAGGTACAAGCTAAATCATCTATTATCATACTATATGTTTTAAAGATAATCATTTATTATTTATCTATTTACTGTGAAAATTGGAAGTTATAACTTCAAATTTCAGTAATTTGTCCATTAAGCCACCTGCTTGAGCGCAGTTTTTGAAAGTATAGTAAATTACCTTAAAAACAATAAATAATAATTATTTGTATATTACTTATGGTAATTAACCCCTTGCCACCTAGGCCAATTCTGACACTTCTCTCCTACATGCAAAAATCATCATTTTTTTTGCTAGAAATTACTCAGAGCCCCCAAACATTATATATATTATTTTAGCAGACACCCTAGGGATTAAAATGGCGGTCATTGCAACTTTTTATGTCACACAGTATTTGCACAGCAATTTTTCAAACACGTTTTTTTTTTGGAAAGAAACTGTTTCATGAATAAAAAAAAAAAACACTAAAGTTAGCCCAATTTTTTTTAGAATGTGAAAGATGATGTTACACCGAGTAAATAGATACCGTATTTTTCGCCGTATAAGACGCACTTTTTCTTCCCCAAACCTGGGGGGGAAAAGTTGGTGCGTCTTATACGACGAATAGACAGTTTGCCTCAGCGATCCGCGATCCGAAACAGAACAAGAACCTGCGGAGCGCAACGCCGCCGCGGCCTTAGGAAAGGCCGGGGCTTTGGCCTAGCTCCGGAGCGGTCGGCCATCTTGGTACACCCGGCGGCGGTGCGCGCTGACGTCATCACCCCTCTGCTCGTGGATCCTACCAGAGCACGCATCTGCAACAACAGTGAGGTTTGTTGGACTGGCTATTAGGGGGCAGGGGCAATGCAATGTTACTGGCTATTATTACTATGTTGGGGGCAATGTTACTGGCTATTATTACTATGTTGGGGGCAATGTTACTGGCTATTATTACTAATGTGGGAGCAATGTTACTGGCTATTATTACTAATGTGGGGGCAATGTTACTGGCTATTATTACTAATGTGGGGGCAATGTTACTGGCTATTATTACTAGTGTGGGTGCAATGTTAAACTACTGGCTATTATTAATAGTGTGGGGGCAATGATGCACTGGAACAGTGATGGTGATGACGAGTGGGGGGCAATGGTGGACATTACAGTGATGAGTGGGGGCAATAGTGGACATTATATGGTTGACATAAAATTGTTCTTAAACTGCTGTTAACCTTATACAGTTGATATAAAATATTTTACTACAGTATTTGGTTCAGAATCGTTCAGAATCTTTTTTTTCTAGATTTTCCTCCTTTAAAATTGGGTGCGTCTTATATTCTGGAGCGTCTTATATGGCGAAAAATACGGTACCTAACATGTCATACTTTAAAATTGCGCCCACTTGTGGAATGGCGCCAAACTTCAGTACTTAAGAATCTCCATAGACAACGCTTTACATTTTTTTAAAAGTTACATGTTTAGAGTTACAGAGGAGGTCTAGCGCTAGAATTATTACTCTCGATCTAAGGTTTGTGGTGTATGTAACCTGCGTGTATCTGGCTCTGATATTAGCCAGTGCCTCACCAGCCACTGACCTCACCGTACCTCCCTGCCATAAATGTCACTGGAATGGTGCGTAGACCCTGCAGACCTATCCTTTAAGCCCCTCCCACATTTGTCCAGACCCAAAATTTGGATAGCTGTGCCCTCTTCTCTATACACAATGTGAGAAATTCCAATTTCCAAAAGTTCCCAGATATGCATAGTTCTCCCCCGGAAACACTGTGCAGGGTTCAATCAAAGTATAAAGAGTTGAAAATCAGCATAGCTATCTGAATAGATATCTTTTTCATTCTAAGTGGTGTTTGCCAACACTTTGAATAGGGAAGGTTTTCTTAATTAAAAAAAAAATCAGAGATAAAAGGAATCGGCCTTTCAAAGCAATTTAAAAATTCAATCGACAAATTTTAATAGGTTGATTTATCTTTAGTTGATACTTATTACAAACTGATTATTTTGTCACTTTGTAGGTCACATAAAAAAGTGAAATTATGGATCATCCATGATATAACATTACAAAGCAAGTAAATTGATTTTGAAAAGTAATTAAAGTTTCCCCCCTTTGCTTCCCTACATAACTTTTTATAGAGTTTTATATATATATATATATACTGCCGGAACCACACAGAAGGGCACCAACATCCCTACAACTTTAAACAAAAGGATACACTAGAGATAGGACTTTATAGGCACCTAACAGTCTAAAATATACATATAATAATAGACACAACTATTAAAATTATACAAATGTATTCACAAAATATTAAAAAAAAGTACAACACATTAGTGCCACACGTGGGGGAGATTTACTAAAACTGGAGCCCTTAGAATCTGGTGCAGTTGTACAGTCAGCAGTGCAATCAGCAACCAATCAGCTTCTAACTTCGGCTTGTTCAATTAAGCTTTGACAATAAAACAAGGAAGCTGATTGGTTTCTATGCAGAGCTGCCAGATTTTGCACTCTCCATGTTCTGTTCTTGCTACACGTTGGCCCCTTGTGTGTATGTAGCTCAACATACAACTTAAACTTTGGATCCTAAAATAACCAGACTGTCTGTAACTTTGGATCTTTATTACAGGTTGTATAAGAATAGAAATAAACAGATAAAATGTACATATAATAAATACATACACATAAACAGGTGGCACTGTGTATACAGTAAATAAGTATTTTAGCATACCAGCGATGCTGCCTTAGAAGGATCAGGAATTTACTCGGAAACACATGGTGTAGACTTAGCTGGTTCCCATGAGATCTGTCCCAGTGCAGAAAGGAAAGAACTTGTTGTAGGAAGTGGAAGTAGTTCCCAGTGATATGGCAGGAAATATGTAATAAATAATAGAACCCTGTCCATCAGTAGTATTTTGATAGAGTGGCATCTAGTGGACAATGTTGGTATTGCAAGTCCAGAAGATATTATTTTCCCTTTATAGGCCGAAGGCATGACACTCCAGTTTTAGTTAATCTCTTCAGTGGCCTATTTACAGATCCACAATGTATGGACATTAACCTCCCTGGCGGTATGATTATGTCAGATTTTTGCGTCTCAAATTGGTACATTTGGCGTTTTATATTGTAGGCCTGTAATTCTTATAATAACTCACTTAAATCTGTCCAAACAAGAGTCTAGTAGACATCCCGGGTATGATAAAGTTTGAAACAATGAAATCATAAATTATAGTATAAGAAATAACTAAAAATAATTATCAAAAATTATGATAATATACTAATAACATTTATTCAATAATGTAATCCATACCTCCCAACATTTTGAGATGGGAATGAGGGACACATGCTAGCAAATGTATGTAGGCATAGGACACACCCCCTGTCACACACATTAACAAAAAAAAGGTTAATTAAATCCACAATAGCTTTTTTTTTAGCACTAGTATTCCTTTATATTGGCTTTTAAAATTTACAAATGCAGAAATTTAGAAACTGGGTGAAAGGTTTAGCACTTTTTTGAAAGATAAAAAGTGCATTTTATACAATTAAATAGATCAGACCAAAATGAGGAAAGAGGGACAGAGGGGCTTTGCTCCAAATTAGGGACAGTCCCTCGAAATCAGGGACAGTTGGGAGCTATGTGTAATGAAATCAAAAACACTGAATGAAATTTGCTCAGTTGCAGGATTGTCGCTGTCGTCACTTTCAGTGTCTGATGATAAATTTCCCCACAAATCAGTATCACTCAGTTCTGCAAATGATTCTTATTTACTATCGCTGTTTTCTAGCTTGTCAAAACCCGCTTTTTTTTCCAGACAGAAAGAATGAATAAGAATGTATAATATAAAAGTGCATGCAGGGCACTGGGCAAAGCACTAGGGACAAAGGGGATGTGAAATGATTTCATACAGTAATGTAATCTTACAGATTACAGTGTACTGCATGTGTTATGTGTGTTTCACTTTTTGATGCGACGCTCAAAGGGAACAGAGCCCGGAACCCAGAGGCATCGGGCGAAAGATTCCACTGGAGGACACAGCGGGGGGTCATCGCTGGATCCAGGGGACAAGGTAAGTAACTTTGCTTGGATCCTGTGATGCGATCCCGAGTGTGGCTCGGGGTTACCACTTTTGGTAGTGAAATTTCACCCCGAGCCACACTCAGGAATACCGCTAGGGAGGTTAATCATCTACCAACCAGCTGCCGTCGTTTTACAGCGGCAGGTCAGCTCGTTCCCGCAAATCACCATCATGGTGCATTGCTCATGGGAACGTGTGGTGAGCGCGCTTACTGGCTAGTGGGGGAGCCAATCAGCGGGTGGGAGGGACTCAATGGCCACCCGCGATCGCTCCCGAGACCGGCAGAATGGGGATCTGCGAGTGTAAACAAAGTGTCCCTTGATGAAGTCACGAGGAGGCATGGCGTAACGTGTAGGAGTGGCCTGATACCGGAAGTGATGTGAGAGGCAGCTGCACGCTGATTTTTATCTGTTTTTAGCCAATTTTATCTATTTTTAATGTAATCACCTACTATTAAATAAACCATTCATCATTGATAAATACTACACCATGAGGTTCCCTTCCTTTTATTCCTCTATGTTCCGCTGAACACCTATGTATGCTGTAAGCTCAAACATACTGGAACCACAGGAAAGGAGTACACAGACCTATGGTGACTGACCCCATTGCTGACATCCAGGACACAACAGCTTTAATTTAATTTAATTTTAAATTGTCATGGAGGTGAGCGCATAGATTGCACTAAGGTGGAGGTTATTGCACAGCCACTGGAGCATTCAGCACAGGAAGACACACACTGAGTTTGAAGCACTTTATTACCACTTGAAGCATTACATGGGGTTATTTGTCTATGGACTATTATGTTTATATATTAAGATATATGCACTTTCCCATAATAACTTGCATATAAGCCTTTAAAATGAGCACTTTTGATTTTTCATGTTTGGGTCCCATAGACTTTAACGGTGTTTGAATGTTCGGACAAATTTTTTGTCTGTTCGCATGTTCTGGTGCAAACCGAACTGGGGGGTGTTCGGCCCATCCCTATTCTTTATTAGGTACACCTGTTCAATTGCTTGGTAACACAAATTGCTAATCAGCCAATCACATGGCAGCAACTCAAAGCGTTTAGGCATCTAGACGTGGTGAATAAGACTTGCTGAAGTTCAAACCCAGCATCAGAATGGTGAAGGAAGGGGATTTAGGTGACTTTGAACGTGGCATGGTTGTTGGTGCCAGACGGGCATAGGATTAATATGCAAAGGAAACTAAAGAGAACCACATAGCATAATACCGTTTATTAAACCATATTCAAAACATACCAAAGGTGGCCGCTTACATAAAAAGTGCCATAGTCCCGGCAGTAGGGATAGCTCACAATCTCAATGGAAACCTCCGGCTTGCACTGGTGTCTGGCGTGCGTTCCACAGCCATGGAGATAGGGAATGTGACCAAGCCGCGCTTTGACTTACGTTTCGTGATTACGTCATCAGGAAGCGTGCTTGGTCACTGGAAGCATCGGACTAAACAATGAGGGAACGGGAGGAGCAGTGGGAGGGACCATGTATCTATCAGACTAAAAACTCCTCCCCACCCAAACCACCACTCCGGAGATTGATGTTTAACCCCTGACTAACATACACACCCTCTAAGTAGCAGTGTGCACATGTTGCCAATCATAGGCGTGCGCAGGGGTGTGTGCCAGGTGTGCCTGGGCACACCTTAACCACTTCAAGCAAATTAGCATTACTGCTCTGTGTGCCGATGGAAAGATGTGAAATATCTCCCTCTGACCAGTTCCACCATTATTGAAGAGCTATCGTACTTCTATTTCCCTGAACGGGCTCTGCTATAAGAGTGTGTGTGTCTGTGTGTATGTATATAAATATACTGTTAATGTGTGTTTGAGCTTTGGAGTGCACACCCTAATACAATAGGCTGCACACACCTATGTCGCCAATGGTACTACATAGATAACCATCAATATAAAATCTATTTTAAAACCATAAATACCATAACAATGGCTCATTATACAATAATAACAAGGAATAATGCTGCATAAAAAATGTGATTAAATATAGAAAGAGTATTAAATAAGTAAACCCACTAAGAACCATCAAACCCATGGGTAGTGTAAAGGTGTGTATTAACTGCAGCATGCCTATAACATGTATAACTACCTTCCTATTATTAACGGTCCCTACCCAAAATTTAATTATTTATTGGCAGCACTGTATGTACTGGCAATGGGGCACCGGTGAATATATGGGAAATAATTAATGTCAATCATTTGAAAGGAAGCAGTTAAGGTCAATCTCAATGTTCATACCGGCTAGCTGCAATGTATCCAGCATCAATCACAGTGCTGCCAATAAATAATTTAATTTTGGGTAGGGGGCGTTACTAATAGGAAGGTAGTTATCCATGTTATAGGCACACTGCAGTTAACCAGTTCCACACTGCCTACCGTCTATTTACGGCGGAAGTGTGGACGCTGGCTGCTAAAAAAGGCGGCGATCTGCGAATGGCCGCTAGGGGGCGCGCGCGCCTGCCGCACTCCTGAGGACTGTGCCCGCGGCTCGGGCGGACCCGATGTCCGCCAGCGAGCCACGATCAGTGGCCACAGGCAAAGAGCAGGGAACCGCTGATGTAAACACGGCGTTTCCCCGCTCTGTTAGTGGGGGTATAGGAGATCTACTGATCCCTGTCACTGGGATCAGTTAGATCTCTCATGCCCATGGTAGCCCAACCCCCCCCCCCACAGTTAGAACACACCCAGGGAACACAGTTAACCCCTAGATCTCCCCCTGCAGGTTAACCCCTTCACTGCCAATGACATTTATACAGTAATCAGTGGACATTTAAATTTCCGATCGCTGTATAAATGTCATTGGTCCCAAAAAAGTGTCAAAAATGTCCGACAAGTCCGCTGCAATATTGCAGTACCGCTAAAAATCGCAGATCGCCGCCATTACCAGTAAAAATAAATGAATAAATAAAAACCCCAGAAATTAATTCTCACCATCCGTAAACGCGGCCACTTTTGCGCAAACCAATCAATAAACGTCGATTGCGATTTTTTTTATCACAAATATGAGGAAGAATATAAATCGGCCAAAACCGGTGGAAAAAAATGTTTTTTTATATATTTTTTTTGGATTTGAATTTTAGCAAAAAGTAAGAAATTTGGGTTTTTTTGCAAAATGGTTGCTCTTCTTTTGTTTATAGCGGCGATCAGAAATGACGCAGAGGGGATCAAATACCACCAAAAGAAAACTCTATTTGTGGGGAAAAAAGGATGCAAATTTCGTTTGGGTACAATTTAGCACGACCGCGCAATTGTCAGTTAAAGCAACGCAGTGCCGAATCGCAAAAAGTGCTCTGGTCCTAACCTGGGAAATTCTTCTGGGGCTGAAGTGGTTAAAGAGGAAGTAAACCCAGATTGGGTTTACTTCTTCTACATTCCCCTGTAAAGTAGAAGCATAATGGGCTACTATGCATTGCATAGTAGCCCATTATGTGCCACTTACCCGCAAACAAAGCCTGCAATGTCCAGCGCTGTCCCCTGCGCTGGCAGCGTCCATCTTCTGCCCCTCTTCCTTCTGGGGCCGCGACTCCAGCTCTGTGACACTGTGACATCACTCCCGCGCATGCGCACGGGAGCCGCCAGTCACGGCACGATCACAGTAGAGAAACGGCACGGAGGCCGTCTCTTCACTGCACATGTGCCGAAATGACATCAGCACAGCTAATACACTGTATATCTCCTGAACCGTGCAAGTTTAGGAGATAGGCAGGGCACCTACAGGTAAGCCTTATCATAGGCTTATCTGTAGGTTAAAGTGGTTGTCACGAGTTGCCAACCACTTTAATGCACACTTTTACACTACCAATGGGTTTGATGGTCCTTTATTGCTTATTTGCACGTTTTAATTATTTTTGCTTAGTATCTACATTTTGCAATATGAATTGTTTGTGATATGAGTTATATTAGGTTCACTTACTTGGGAGACGTCCCTCAAGGGGTTGGGGGACCTTTTTGAGGTTTATTTTTCTATTTCACACAACCTAATTCAATAGTTGTTTAGCACTATTTGCACTTTATTTTTTAAGATTGTTTTCACCCCTAACTAAAGTTAACACTTTAGTTAGGGGTGCAGCTAATTTCTGTAGATTATTGATTTATCTATCCGGTGCAGGGTTACCTAATCATCATACCTGAGTATTGTTGCTGACCATGTCCATCCCTTTATGACTACAGTGTCCCCATCTTCTGATGGCTCCTTCCAGCAGGATAATGCACCATTCACAAAGCTCCAATCATCTCACCACTGGACAATGAGGTCACTGCACTCCAATGGCCTCTACACTCCCCACATCTCATCCAATAGAGCACCTTTGGGATGTGGTGGAACGGGAGATTTGCATCATGGATGTGCAGCTGACAAATCTGCAGCAACTGTGTGATGCTATGATGTCACTATGGACCAAAATCTCTGAGGAATGTTTCCAACACCTTGTTGAATCATGAAGAGTTAAGGCAGTTCTGAAGGCAAAAAGGGGTATCAACCCGGTACTAGCAAGGTGTACCTAATAAAGTGTCCGGTGAGTGTATTTCCTGCCCCTGCCTTACCCGAGGAAACACGTATACTACTAGATGGTTTATTGGATGGTAAAAGGTTGTGATATGCAGCTACATAGCCTCTGTCCTCCCTAAGGACCATGCACTATCTATTGTGGAGGCTAATAGAATGTTATCTTTTAATTTACTTTAAAGGGATACCCCCTGAGACCCCTCCATGTGTTTCACAAATGCTGAGGAAGCGGGATATTTGGAACACGTGAAACCCATTGTGACATAACTGTTGAGATCCCCTGTGCTACTGTCATCTAGGATCTGATGTGACTACAACAAAGGATGTATATATTCTCATAGTAACATGGGAATGTCTGCGTTATACTGTGAAATAAGAGTTTTTTAAAGTCAATACATTGTGGATCTATAGATAGGCCATGTGTGGCACTAATGTGTTGTACTTTTAATATTTTGTGAATAAATTTGTATAATTTTAATAGCAGTGTATATTA
The DNA here is from genome assembly GCA_018402905.1 of Glandirana rugosa. NCBI lineage: Eukaryota > Metazoa > Chordata > Amphibia > Anura > Ranidae > Glandirana > Glandirana rugosa. The sequence goes on from BLSH010165974.1 coordinate 29,625, forward strand.
TTGTGATGGGCCTCCTGGCACCCTACCTGGGTGCCTCCGCCAAATAGTGCTTTCTCGCCACAGGAACAAAGTATTATAGCTGGGAATTGCCCCCAAAAACTAGACAACACTAGCTTAGGTGCATACAGGAACTCCTTTTATTGTAAATTCACACAGAATTTATACCACAAGAAAAGCGCTTGATAGGGTTGCCACCTTTTCTTCAAGCCAAACCCGGACACTTTATCGGTCTGGGACACCTTTGGGTGCCCCAAGGAGAGTAGTAATGCGGTGCGCATAGCGTGTCACAGTGAACAGTGGGTGTAGCTAAATTGCTCTTGCTGACATCATCTCCCCGCCCCCCCCAGTGATGTTGAAACTGCCCCCAGACAGCTGCCCACAGTTCCCGGATGACAATAGATTTGTGTCACTATCTTGTTTACTTGGGGAGCCACAGCCCAGTCTGAATAATGTGTCCGGGTTTCAGTCTGCCTTAAACCCGGACACAAGATTCAAAACCCGAACTGTCCGGGTTAATCCCGGACAGGTGGCAACCCTAGCGCTTGATCACTTTCTCCTAAACAATGAAAACTTTAAACAGTAATATCATTAGTATATTGTATCTAACAGTGCATCTAATGAATAGAGTTGGGCCGAACAATCCCCGAACATAACAAAAGTTCAGACCCAAACTCCAAACCCTATTAAAGTTTATGGGATTCAAATTTGAAAAATCAAAATCCCCATTTTGAAGTGTAGCCAGGAGCTGCATACTTACATTTCCTGCAATCAGAAGACGTTGTATGGTGTTAATTTAAGGCAGCTGTTTCCCTCTAGTGTTCAAGTTTGGCTGTCCTGTGGCTCTTTTAATTAGAGGCAGAGCAAGGCACCTTGGGACATGTAGTTTTTCTTGAAGGGAATCGCCCTCTGGCTCTATTGGGTGAAACTACTACACAAAAAACAAGGTCACTGTCCCCCATCTATAACTGGCCACTACAGCAAGGAGCTCTGGAAAGGCGGATACAGACAAAAGCAAAAAAACAAAAAAAGGTTCCAAGCTCAACTTGCGGACCAGTCTGCCACCAAGCCACATTCACCTGTCTAACAGTCCAGCGTTTAAAAGACAGGGGATTGGTTACACACATTTGCAAGTGTATGTGTAAGCTGCAGGCCACGACAAGGCTCCCTGTATACTGCAGACCTAGCTCTATATAAGAGGCTTCACAGTGGAAGCACATACAATTGAATGGATAGATGAAGGACAGGTGACTGGAGGAGCCCAACCCTCCTTAAAGGTACATGACCAGACACAACTACCAACGGGCTGATGGAGAAGAGGAGATCACTGGGAGAGACTGTAAGTAGCAAGGTTTTTGGTCTGGTGCGCTTTCTTGGGACCGGTGTGGATCTGCGTGCAGAAAATCTGTTACTGGGGAGCTGCAGCTGTTGTGGTCTGCTTCTACAGATCTATCCTGCGGAAATCTGGAGGGACACCTGCGGACAGTCTGATTACTCTATCTGGTGGCAGCCTGGAGGCCACACCTGTTCCATCTACCCTGCAGAGATATCAGATCTGTGTGAGCCGTGGTGTGGTGCGGTGGAGGCCGGAGATCATCCCTTGAGCTATAGACCGAAGAGATCATCATCCTCATTATCATCATCATCCCTGTCATCATCTTCATCTCCTGTTCCAGTGTGGTAAGCGGGTGGAACCCAGTCTAATAGACACTGTGTATAGACATCATTTGCTTCCCTACATTTCTTATCATCTTAATTCAAAGATCTGTTTCTGCATACTGACCCTGGACACTGTAAACAGACATCTATGCCATCCATTAGTCTGCTGATGCTTGTAGTTCCACAGAGTTTAGAAATTCTAAGTCAGTGATCAATTTAATTACAGTTTTATTTGCCATAGGAGCGCTGTCTTATGATCATACACCATCTCTTGGATCAGCTATTCTGCCTTATCAACCAATATTCTTTGCATGCAATTAAAATATCAGAGAGATAGCTGAAGATTTATTGGATTATCATAAAGTAACACTGGACTACCCCTACTTCTCTCCCCACTTTAGGAAGTCATTATTTTGCTGAAACTATCAAAGCAGCATTTCACCAAAGAACTCTCTGTAAGAGCAGGTTGAAAGGTACTATAGTTTACTGTTTGCTGGAGTTGTACTTGTTTATCTGTAACTTTACCGTTCTTATGTGAAGGAGCAGTAGAGAGGGGTCTGACACTTATAGGAGTCATTCCTTTGCTCTCCTGTATCCCACTCACATGGCAATATATGCACTTGTTAGGTACAGGAAATACAGTGTACATTGGGTAATATTTTGAATTTTGAATGTGGTGATAGTTATTCTTTAGACAATAATACCTTATGTAAGTCAACCCCCTGGGGTTAAATTCAAGCTTGTTGTTTGATTCTTTTTTTTCTTAAACATCCTTTTGAGTAAAACATAACTCATTCCACTCATTTTGGTGTATTTCATTACTGCTGTATTATTTAAAGGGAAAACAAAAAAATGTTTAAACCCAGGGTGGCAGAGGTGGCAGAGGACTCACAGAGTCAAGGAAATCAGAGGGGTATTGATCTATCTTGCGACCCTCAAGAGGGCAGCGCTACAGAAGTTATTGGCCTCAAAAAAGATTTGGGGGCGTGGGTACTGCCCATGTATCAATGCAATTTTTTTTTTTTAAAAAAAAGATTGTTTTTACAGGAGCGGTGATTTTAATGATGCTTAAAGGTAAACAATAAAAATTAAAAATTCCTTTAAATATAACATTTTGCACAACCAAATCAATATACGCATATATGTTTTTTTGGATATGTATTATAGCAAAAAGTAAATAATTTTTTTTTTTTCAAAATTGCCGCTCTTTGTTTATAGCACAAAAAATAAAAACCACAGAGGTGATCAAATGGCAACAAAAGAAAGCTCTATTTGTGGGAAAAAAGGACATCTATTTTGTCAGAGTACAACGTCGCACGACCATGCAATTGTCAGTTAAAGCGATGCAGTGCCGTATTGCAAAAAATGGCCTGGTCATTAAGGTGGCAAATCCTTCTTGGGCTGAAGTGGTTAATAAGGGAAAAAAATGACATTTAAATTGCTGGCAATACAATACCATTGCCAGCAATAGAAAAAAGTTTTTAAAAAACGCGTGGGGTGGCCCCTGCCCCAAAGCTCCCCCCCCCCATGTTGAGGGTATGTGGCCTGGTATGGTTCGGGAGGGGCACTTGTCCCCCCATTCCTGGCCTGCCAAGCTGCGTGCTCAGATAACGGTCTGGTATGGATTTTCTGGGAGACCCCACACCATTTTTTTTATTATATCATGGGAGTTCCCTTCAAAGTCCATACCAGATCCAAAGGGCCTAGTATAGATTGGAGGTACCCCCCACACGTTTTTAACATTTTTCTATTACCAGAAATATTGCATTGCATGCTCAGATAAGCGTCTGGTATGGATTTTGGGGGGACCCCACGCCATTTTTTTTTACATTTTGGCGTAAGGGTTCCCCTCAAAATTCATACCAGATCTAGGGGTATAGTATGGATTTTGGGGGACCCACGCCATTTTTTTCTAAATTTGGTGTGGGGTTCCCCTTAAAATCCATACCAGACCCAGAGGGCCTGGTATGGATTTAGGAAGACCCCACAAGTTTTTTTTTACATTTTTGTATTGCCAGCAATGTTTTTTTTTTCTCATCCAGTTGTCAGCAGGAAAGCCCGTTGACAGCTGATGACTCATCCGTTGTTAAGGACGTCACAGCTGGCTTCCCGGCCCACCTCTTAACAACCAGCTATTCACTGTCCCCTGACTGGGCAAAGCTTTACCCAATCAGGGCTTAGAATGCACTGTGCAGTGTACAGTGCATTGTGGGGCACTCGGCGGATGAACACATTTGGGTGTTTGCCAAATGGGCGAACAGGCAATGCCCGAGCCAAACTTTTTCTCAGCTCAAACTGTTCGTCCAAATCTACTAATGAACAGCTAGCAGCTAACAGTAACTTAATTAAACAGTGAGCTAATTAACCAGTAAGTTAATTAACAGCTAGGCCCCTACTCATGCCTTGATTAGTCAGGGAGTGCCTACCCCAGACAGTCTGGCAACACATCTCATTAACCAGCTTTCTTTCTCACATCCATATTCTCACTGAATTTCAGTTGGCAGAGACCATCATGGCTTCTTTGACTGTTACATGTGGTAATAACATGTCATCTTGCATTATATAATAGGACACCTTACTGCAGTGGCGGCCCATCCATAAGGAGTGCATGGGCGCCATCCCCCCATCCATGCGTCCGGCCCCCTAATCTACTTGCAGGGCGCTGGACTCATGGATTCCAATTGGGAGTGGTTTTTTTTAACCACGTGATTAGAGCGAGAGGCTCTAATAAGCTTAAAAAAGGGGGTGGGCTCGGGCGCAGAGCACTATGCCCGAAGCCCACCCAGTTATGTGACAATAGCAAATTATCATTCGCTATTTCATACTGAATCTCCTCCCGGCCAATCAGGAAGCAGGTCGCCAGACCCTTTCCCAACTGGCAGAAAGGAAAGGCCATCTTATTGGCCTATGAGGAGGAAGGGGGAGGAGGAGGGAGGAGACGTACGGAGCTGAGACACGGAGGATACAAGCCGCCGCCGCCATCTCCACCTGCCAGCACAGTGTAAGTGAGCTGGCGACGGGGGGAGGTGGGTATGGTGCGTGGTGCAGGGGGGTCTGTGGTCAGGTCCATCTGCCCCCCGACCGATGGAGCATCAACTGCCACTGCCTTCCTGAATGCTTGTAGCTCCCTCAAATGCCAGGGCCCATAGTCAGTAGGTAAGAGGCTACCCTGCAGTCGCCTCTAAACCCCCTGTCCCGGTTGGGTTTGTCACAATTCTTATATGAACATTGTCAGGCACCTATAAAGTCCCATCTCTAGTGTATTTTTTTTAACAAAACTTTTTTTCTGAGTTCTCCAGTCTTAGTAAATCTCCCCCACAGTCTTATGGGAAGATTTTTGTTAAAATAAATGTGCTGGTGACAGGTTCTCTTTAAGCTCTGTAACATTAGCCACCAACAAGGTTTAAACCTTCCAGCAGGTGAGAGTAGATAGAACAGTGGAAACCAAATTATGATTGGCTGATATGTTACTGCATAACCTGGTTCATTGTATCGTGTTATTTAATTAGTCCAGGGCAAGTTTGAGTACCTGTCTAGACGTGTTGTGTAAGACTTGCTGCTACTAGCCGTAAACAGGCCGTAGGTCAGCACATCCTTCTGGATCTGAGCCCACATCTTTCCTGACATTGCAGACAAGAACAGAAGGAGGGGGGGGCAGATATCTAGCACCGGGATGGATGAAGATTCTGCTACAAAATCTTTTGCCAGATCAGCAATTACTGACTTCTTAAATTGGAACTCATGCCAATTTTTTTTTAAGTTGTGGATACAGGTAGGGGGGAAGGCAAGAAAGATTTACACAGGTTGAAAAAAGACACGTCCATCAATTTTAAACAACATACAAAAATAACTTTAAAAAAACTAAAGGCAAAATGTAATAAATGCTCTAATATAAATAAATGTGTATTTATAAAGGTTTTGCATTGGAGATGCCAGTAGAGCATTGCAACTGTGATCAGCACATTGCAGGTGCAATGCACAGGCCCCTGCAGACTCTTGCCTCAGCCCCAGGTCCGTGCGGAGGTACAGGCCTACCACTATATGGCTGGAGGAAGTAAACAGAAGACTAGACATGTGTGGGTCGCTTCGTAACAAATCGATTTTCGGATGCAAATTTGATTTGATGGACATAGTAATGAATATCAACGGATCTGAACAAAAAAAGTTGACAATAACAAATGCATTCATTTCATTCCGATGGCGTCATATGATGCAATAGTAGTTCGGGCCCACAGGGAAGTTAGTTTGATTTTTACATTTGTTTGTTAATTCGGATTTGAGTAAAGTTATGATTTAAATTGAATTTGTTATTGTCACAGTCAGTCAGTTCGGTTTCACAGTCTAATGCAATTCTTGCATTATTTATTCCGCTGCGTCCAAAAATGTTGAATAGTTTGCCTATGCTGAAAGTAATGCCGAAAATTAATCGGTTCAACATAACGAATATGAGGAAACAAATTTCTTCAATGAACGAATGCATCCGAAACTAAACAAAAATTTCCAACATGCACAGCCGCCTCCCTACCCTCCTTTTCTACTGTACCAACACCACCCTCCTCCTCCATAAGTGTATTTTATTTGTTGCCTCTCCTTTGGTGATATAATGGGTGGAGTTAGTCCCCTTTATATGGAATTTCAGGAACAGGATACCCCTAACCAACACGTCCATGTGGGTCTGTGTCCTGTGGTGAGGAAGAGTGAGACCCTGACTGGGCTGAACTGTCACGAGGGATAGCTATGAACACGTATGCCGGCCATAGACAGTTCGAATCTTGGCCGGTTCAGCAGGAACCGGTCGAAATTGGAACCGTGTATGGCAAGGCTCAAAATTACTGAGCTACTAGCCAGGCCTTAAGGGTTACTTGCCAGCAGTTGCCCCACCCATTCCCTACCATGCCCCACCTCTAATCCTGTCCCTATACACGCCCTCATAAATTCTCATGAAATTACACTTAATTGTTTTATGCAGAATTTAGTTACACAAATAAATATTAACAACAACTTTATCAGTGCAGTCTCACCCGTGCCCATCAATGCAGCCTCACCTGTGCCCATCAACGCAGCCTAACCTGTGCCCATCAACGCAGCCTAATCCGTGCCCATCAGCACTGCCTCACCTATGCCCATCAACGCAGTCTCACTCGTGCCCATCAACGCAGCCTCACCTGTGCCCATCAATACAGCCTAACCTGTGCCCATCAACGCAGCCTCACTCGTGCACATCAACGCAGTCTCGAACGTGCCCATCAACACAGCCTCATCCGTGCCCATCAACACAGCCTCACCTGTGCCCATCAACACGGTGTGACCAGTGCCCACCAACACAGCCTCACCTTTGCCCATCACCGCAGTGTGACCAGTGCCCACCAACGCAGCCTCACCTGTGCCCATCACTGCGGCATGACCAGTGACCAGTGCCCACCAATGCAGCCTCACCTGTGCCCATTATTGCAGCCTCACCTGTGCTCATCATTGCAGCCTCACCAGTGTCCATCTTTGCAGCCTCACTGTGCCCATCTTTGCAGCTTCACTGTAGAGATTGTGGAGGAAGAGAAAAGGATGGCTGGTGACCGGATCATTATAGAGGAAGAGAGTGCCATGGAGGAAGAGGATTCTTTGCTAGATCACAGCAGGCATTGCCCGCTGTAACAGTTTACATTAGAATCACAGTCCCCTCCGTTCACCGTCACATACAGTCCTGCCCTCCTGACCCCACGCCTGTGACAGACAGCATGCCGGTCCAATGCCAGGGCATGTTCTGTCTGTAAAAAGCGCTGGGTATGGAGGGCGGGATATGTGTGTGACAGTGAACGGAGCGGACTGTGAATCCTCTTTCTCTACGGCGCTCTCTTCCTCTATGATGATCCGGTCACCAGCCATCCTCTCTCTTACTTCATGCTCTCTTCCCCATTAATACCCGCCCACGGGTGGTGCTCGCCCCCTACCCCCCCCCTCTCCCAGGCAGCCCAGCTCGCCCCAGCCCTCATTTACCGCTCAGAAAATGACAAGTGGAAAATTTAAAGGGCTGATGTATGGGTAGGCTGAAAGTGATTGACTGATCAACTTGGTTACAACCAGCCTGCTGGATTTTCCTTGCGATTATTTCTAGCATCTGGTATAGTCACTAGCAATAATCAGGAGAAGAAAATGGCTCAGCAGGGGGGATTTCTGCATCAATGCTGTCTGTGTTGATGGGGGAATCAAGCAAATTTCTTTCCTGTAACCCGTGGTTGCAGGAAAGAAATTTGCACCATGTATGGCCTGCCTTAGGGTGAAGATGGAGAAACCTTACCACACTTGATCTTCAGCACGTCCTGTGGCTTGGTTCTGGATGCCCTCAGGGCCTAAGATTGAGGAAAATCAAATGTGTGAAGCCACCTTTGGGTGAGATACTGGTAAGATCTGGGAATATGGCTGCTGGAGATGGAACTGAGTTTTAATTGAGTGTTCTGCGTTGAACTGCTGCTGTAAAGTGTTAAAGAGCTTTGGACTGGACATTCTTTATTCTGGGTAACAGGTCTTAGTCCAGGAATATGTGAGAGGCGGTCAGTTACTTTTAGTGCTTGATACAATCTAGAGTTTGAGAAGTTCAAATGGTTCGAAAATAGGTATTTGCTCATCCTACAGGGAGACTCTTATTTTAGGGAGTTTTTGACCGTGAGAGTGAGCTTTGTAGCTAGGAAGGCATTGACGCTAGGTACACTCTTATCCCCAAGCTTTCTCCAGACCATGAAACAAGAAAAATGTGACTAGACAGTAGGCATGTTTAGATGTGGCCTGTTCTGTTGCTCTAGTTGCGCTCTCTTGGGTGACTCTCATACTATTAAGGCCTCATACACAAGGGCGTTTTTTGACGAAACGTTTTTTGCAGCTCTCCATGTTATTCAATGGCCCCTTAAAAACGCAGACATTTTTGAGCTGTAGAGGGCGTTGGCGTTAGTGTGCTGTAAATAGAACGCGGGACCAGCGCGTTCTGAGGCTGTAGCATTTTGGCATTTTTGACGCTAAGCCGGCAAAACGCTCCCTAACGCTGTACCAACGTTAACCGGCGTTTTTGACGCCGGCAGTTTCAGAATAAAAAATAGCCGTCGGGCCTCTGGTATTCGATAAGGTTTTAGTTTCACTCTTTTCCCTGGCGGGGTGATAATGTCATGCTCTACCCCAGATGTTTGTCACGGCATCTCAGAGGACTCCTCTCTGTTGCGGAGCACAAACTCTTTTACCTCCTGTTTTTGGGGTTTCGATAGGGTGACTGCTATTCCAACGTCAGGAATTAAGCAATCAGAGTCGATGATACCAAGGTTTCTGTGACTAGGGATTCCCTATCCCTCCAGGCTTTCAACAGATTAATGTGGTATATCTGTTCTGGCTTTCGCTGTCCTGGTTGTCTGACCCTGTAGTTCACCTCACTCGCTTTTTCAATTATCTTGTATGGGCCCTGCCATTTGGCCAGGAATTTGCTTTCAACCGTAGGGATGAGTACCAACACCCTATCCCCGGGGAAAAAGTATAGGTTTTGGCCTTACGGTTGTACACTCTTTGCTGTGTTAACTGCACTTGGGCCAAGTGTTCCTTGACGATTGGCATTACCTGTGCAATCCTATCTTGCATCAGGGCGACATGCCCAATCACACTCCAGTGGGGAGAACTCTCACTTTCCCAAGTTTCCTTGGCGATATCCAACATCCCTCTTGGGTGTCTCCCATAGAGTAACTCGAAGGACAAGAACCCAGTAGAGGATTGTGGTACTTCCCGAATAGCAAACATCAAGTAGGGTAATAAACAGTCCCAATCCTTTCAATCTCGATCCACCACCTTTTGTAACATTTGTTTTAGGGTTTTGTTGAACCTTTCAACCAACCCATCTGTTTGAGGGAGATACACGGATGTTCGTAATTGTGTCACTTTGTACAACTTGCATAACTCTTTCATTATCCTGGACATAAACGGGGTACCCTGGTCTGTAAGAAATTCCTTACAAATACCCACATGGCTGAAGACCAGAACTAGCTCTTTGGGTATCGTCTTTGCGGAGGTATTTCTAAGAGGGATCACTTCGGGATAGCGGGTGGCATAGTCCAATATGACCAAAATGAGAACTTCCTGATGATGGCCGACAGTGATAGGCTGAAACGCGTTGAGGTTTAATCGCGTCATCGCGACGCACTTCCGCTTGAGCCGAGCGCAGGGAAAAGAACGGATCCCGGCCGAACGACCGGACACCAATACTTGAATTGGGTTGATTTCCCCTTAGCAAATCAGCTGCCCTTACATTCGGTGCCAGAACATTTAGGCACCTGGAAATGTGAGTTTATTTTTATTTTATTTTAGTCTGTTTTTAAACTCAATAAATTTTTAGAACGTTACTTGCACCATTGGTCTTTTTCTCTCCATTCATATGGTGACACTTATACTGGAGTGAGTGCCGGAGACACGGAGAGCTGGAAATCCACACAGGGGTTCATTACACTCCCCCAACAGCCTTTATAGACCACACTAGAGATAGGTGGTCACTGGAGGAAGAGTGAGTGTACATCCATGTGGGGCACGTTGAGCATGGTTGAAGCACCTTTAGTCATCTGAGCACCAGCACTTTTGTTCACCGATTGTGGGGATAGTACATTTTCTTGGACGTTTACAACAGAGTACTTCATGACATATTGAAATGTGCATCTCCTAATTCCAGAGGGGTTAATGTGGATTTGTATAATAGTTGTTTACCCTGGATGATATAGTTTACATTCATTTAACCTAGAGCGGTGATTTTATATATTTACCATTACGACCAAAATGTACTGATGCCCCCTAGCGGACTTCAGTATGGATCAAATCATTGCAATCCTCTCAAAGGGGACCTCAATGATGGGGAGAGGTACCAGTGGGTTACATAATGGGACTAAGGTGCCGACTTCTGACACACAGGGCGGGAGGAACAATAATTTTAGATTTCCTTCATGACCCCAGGCCAATAGAACCTCTGAAATACTCTCTCTCTGGTTTTCTCCATCCCCAAATGACCTCCCAGAATGTGCCCATGTGCTAATTCCAATAGCAAATTTCCTATAGGGTTTGGGTACCACAAGTTGCTCAATGGTTTCATCTGCCTTTTGGGCAACCCGATACAACAGATCCCTTTCCAATATAAAGTATGGGTAACTGCAGGACTGATTTGGGTTCACTAATTTACCATCTATCTTTACCACATTTTCCCATGCCTTTATCAGGATTGGGTCCTTTACCAGTGGCAACATTTTCCCTGTGAACCTCTAAATCAGAGAACTCAACAGACGGCATGCTTTCGTCTGAAGATGTTGATTCCTCCCCAGTTTCCCGAGTGTCTCTGGCCAACACAGACAAAGGAAAATCTGGAGAGGTCTCACCATTCTCAGAGGATACCTGGGATTCCTCTTCCTGGCCTCTAGGGGTCTCTGTGGGGGGTTCAGGACCATCCCAGAGTTCCCAGAATTTTGGAAAATCCCTCCCAACAATGGCATCATGTGTTGAGGCACCAACCCCACCTGATGAGTTAGGTTACCTTTGGGGGTTTCAAAAACCACTTTAGCCACAGGATACTCTCTGGTGTCACCATGTACACAAATAACAGCCACTTTATTATTCCTAGAGACCTCTGTAGTAACTAATTCAGCTTTGATCAATGGTACCAGACTACCTGAATCTAGCAACACAACAGCATTTTTACCATTAATACACATTTTGCATAAATGTTTTTCAGTTCCCCGCGTGGCAGTGAATGCAACTGTCGCAAACAGCGACTGACGTCTGTCTCACATTCCATAGGCTCATCCACAACTGGGCAATTGGCTGCAATGTGTCCCTCTTGCCGGCAACAACTAACCTTTTTCACTGCTTCCTTGACTGTGGTCGCCATACATTATGCAAACTTCCCGCTCTCTCACTCTCTCCACCCTTACCCCTTGGAGTCATCTTACCCACCCCTGGGGATGGTCTGGTTTTAGGGTGGAGAGTCTGTGAGTCCCTGGGAGAGGCAGTCAGGTTCTCTGTAGCCAAGTACCTCTATACCAGATCCACAAGCTTGTCGGCCGTGTCCGGGGTTTCCATGATTTACCCACTTTTGGATAGCAGTAGGTAGAGATCCCAGGAACCGATCCATTACCACACGTTCCACAATCTTTGGTGCTGTCAAAGTTTCAGGTTGCAGCCACTTCCTGCCCAGGTGAATGAGATCATACATTTGTGACCTGGGGGGCTTTTCAAGTTGGAAAGTCCAGTTATGCACACGCTGAGCCCGGACAGCCAGGGTGACACCCATCCGTGGCAATATTTCTGTTTTTAGCACAACATAGTCTTTTGCTTGGTCCAGCTCTAAGTCATAATACGCTTTCTGCGATTCCCGGCTAATAGAGGAGCCACCAGTCCAACCCACTGTTCCTTAGGCCACTTTTCTTTTTCTCTCTGCAGTCCTTTCAAATGTGGTCAAAAACACTTCAGGATCATCCTCTCCAGTCATTTTTGGCAGTAAACGGCTCACACAAAATGATGACGTATTAATCAAACCACTCGCCTCACTGGCCTGCGGACGCTGTTGTGTTATGGCATCCATTTGCTGTTGAAGTCTCTGCTCTTGCTTCTGCAACAGCTCAATTAAGCGAGCCTCAGATTGCTCCTGGGTTGGTTGCTGTGCTTCCATACTTTGCTGGTGAGCTCGCTGCTGATTAGCGTTTGCTTGTTGTAGACTAGCATTTGTTGTTGGTTAGCATTTGCTACAGCAAGCTGTCTCAGTAACTTTTCCATGCTGGCCTTTCAAAAAAACTACCCCTGGCTTCCTCCACCAACTGTAAGGGGATTAGCTTGGCAGCGGGTGTGTGTGACCCCCTGGAAGGGTTCACTACACAAAATAGGCACAGCGAAACAGCAGTTGTAGATGAAAACACAAGTGTGGTTTATTTATACTATGTACAATTGTAGGAAAAACAGCAAAACAAAAACAAACATCAAAATAAATCCTTGCCAACTTGGCCACTTACTAAACTTTGTAGGTTTCCCTGTCTGCCAGCTAGGTGCAGCCTTGTGCTACACTGTTATAATCAACCACACAGGCTTCTTACCTCAGAGGATCTGTGTAACGCTCCCTAGTCTATTCACACAGAAACTGGTTCCAGGGTGGAGCACTCACCTATGCCTGCTGGGAGTTTATGTAAAGGCCTTAAAGAGCCAGCTCAACCCAGCTGGGCTCATTACCTCTACCCTTGCAATACTCTCAGCACTTCCCCTTAGTGGTAGAAATCAGCATAGAGTCTAAACCTGGGACAAATATACCTGCCATCCTGGATGCAACCAGGTGATTTTACCTGCCTGCTGTCACAATATATATATATATATATATATATATATATATATATATATATATATAGTTGTGCTCATAAGCTTACTTACCCTGGCAGAATGATTTCTTGGGCATTTTCAGAGAATATGAATGACAACATAGTTACATAGTTAGTCAGGTTGAAAAAAAGACACAAGTCCATCTAGTTCAACCAAAAAAAAAAAATGAATAAAAAAAAAAAAAACATTTATATATATATATATATATATATATATATAAAACCAAATAATCCCATATACAATCCTTCACCCACAGTTGATCCAGAGGAAGGCAAGAAAAACCCCAGCAAAGCGTGATCCAATTTGCTATAACGGGGGAAAAATTCCTTCCTGATTCCCAGAGAGGCAATCGGATTCACCCTGGATCAACTTTACCTAAAGATGTTAGTATCCAGTTATATTATTTACATTAAGGAAAGAATCCAGGCCTTTTTTAAAGCAATCAACCGTGCTGGCCAAAACCACCTCTGGAGGGAGTCTATTCCACATATTCACAGCTCTTACTGTGAAGAAACCTTTCCATATTTGTAGATGAAATCTTTTTTCCTCTAGATGTAAAGAGTGCCTCCTTGTCCTTTGTGATGACCTTAAAGTAAATAACTCAACACCAAGTTCACTATATGGACCACTTATATACTTGTACATGTTGATCATATCCCCTCTTAATCTCCTCTTCTCAAGTGAGAATAAATTCAGATCCTCTAATTTTTCCTCATAGCTGAGCTCCTCCATGCCTCTTATTAGTTTGGTTGCCCTTCTCTGCACTCTCTCCAGTTCCCCGATATCCTTTTTGAGAACTGGTGCCCAAAACTGAACTGCATATTCCAGATGAGGTCTTACTAATGATTTGTACAGGGGCAAAATAATGTCTCTATCTCTGGAGTCCATAACTCTCTTAATACAAGAAAGGATTTTGCTTGCTTTGGAAACCGCAGCTTGGCACTGCATGCCATTATTAAGCTTATGATCTACCAAAACCCCCAGATCATTCTCCACTATGGATTCCCCAGTTGTACTCCCCCTAGTATGTATGAAGCATGCATATTCTTAGCCCCAAGTGCATAACTTTACATTTATCAACATTAAACCTCATTTGCCACACAGTCGCCCAATTAGACAGTGCATTGAGGTCGGCTTGTAAGTTGGAGACATCCTGCAAAGACGTTATTCTACTGCATAGCTTTGTGTCATCTGCAAACACTGAAATTGTACTTTTAATCCCAGACCCGATATCATTTATAAATGTATTGAAAAGTAAGGGTCCCAACACTGAGCCTTGGGGTACACCACTGATAACCTTAGACCATTCAGAATAACAATCATTAACCACTACTCTCTGAATTCGGTCTTTTAGCCAGTTTTCTATCCAACACTTTTCTTTCACTCTTGGTTAGTGTTTGGCTGAAGCCATTTATTATCAATCAACTGTGTTTACTCTTTTTAAATCATAATGACAACAGAAACTACCCAAATGAACCTGATCAAAAGTTCACATACCCCAGTTCTTAATACCATGTATTGCCCCCTTTAACATCAATGACAGCTTGAAGTCTTTTGTGGTATTTGTGGATGAGGCTCTTTATCTTCTCAGATTGTAAAGCTGCCCATTCCTCTTCAGCAAACTGAAGAAATGACACTTTGCTACAATGTAAAGTAGTGAGTGTACAGCTTGTATAACAGTGTAAATTTGCTGACTCCTCAAAATAACTCAACACACAGCCATTAATGTCTAAACCGCTGGTAACAAAAGTGAGTACACCTCTAAGTGAAAATGTCCAAATTGGGCCCAAAGTGTCAATATTTTGTGTGGCCACCATTATTTTCCAGCACTGCCTTAACCCTCTTGGGCATGGAGTTCACCAGAGCTTCACAGGTTGCCACTGGAGACCTCTTCCATTCCTCCATGATGACATCATGGAGCTGGTGGATGTTAGAGACCTTGCGCCCCTCCACCTTCTGTTTGAGTGCCCCACAGATGCTCAATAGGGTTTAGGTCTGGAGACATGCTTGGCCAGTCCATCACCTTTTAACCTCAGCTTCTTTAGCAAGGCAGTGGAGGTGTGTTTGGAGTTGTTATCATGTTGGAA
>BLSH010165974.1:55298-72011 GCA_018402905.1 Glandirana rugosa
CCGGGGTTAGGACGAGAAGACCCCAGGGGGTCGTCGTGAGGACCCGAGGAGGAGAAGACCTCACTGGGCGGTCCCTTCGCGAAAGGGACCCCAGAGAATACACCCGTGCGTGGGCAAGACGTAGGGAACAGTGTCTGTCGTCCTAAGCCGGGGCAGTAACCTCAACTAACTGTCGTCGCCCTCGGTTACCGACGCGACGATAGCTAAATAGGTTACTTCTAGGCTCTGTGGCCGACCTCACCCACACGAGCGGGGACCGTGCCCTTGGTAGTCCGAGTTCCCCCGAGACACCCCGCCAGTGCTGTGGATAGAAGTATTTTGGGAAGATAGGGGGCATCAGCGCAGGCAATTAACTTTTAACATCAAAGGGGTTGTAAAGCCTCACTGTTTTTCATCTTAATGCATTCTATGCATTAAGGTGAAAAACCTTTTCTTTAGCAGCAGCCCCACAGAGCCCCCTTGAGCCTGATGGTTCCCGTGCCAGGGGCGAGCACACCCACTCCAGCCGGTGTCTCGGATCTTCATTGGATAAATCGATAGCAGCGCAGCCATTGGCTCCCGCTGCTGTCAATCAACTCCAATGACGGGGCCGAATCCTGCTGTCTGTGACAAGGGATGCAGAACGGGTGCGTGCCCACATAAGAGACCCCAGGGAAAGCGCTTCCCTGGCGGGTCACTCCAGAAGAGGAGGAGCCCAGGAGTGCTGCTGGGGGACCCCAGAAGAGCAGGATTGGGGCCACTCTGTGCAAACCACGGCACAAAGGAAGGTAAGTATGACATTTGTTATTTAAAAAGAAAACTGAACCTTTATCACTTGAAAGCAGTTCTTTATCCTGAAAGCACAAAACTAAAAGTCAGCAGCTACAAATACTGTAGCTGCTGAATTTTAGTAATAGGACACTTACTTGCCCAGTGATCCAGCACTGTCCTCACTCAAGTCGCCTATCCAGCAGGTTTACTTTGGGAAGCCGGCTGTGACTGCATGCAGCTGTACAGCTCCCTTCTCACTGAGCGTGCTCGAGCCGCGCTGCACTTTGCGAATGGTCCCACAGCTTTCTGGGACCTATGATGTGTCCCAGAAGGCTGCAGGGTAAGAAGGGGGGGGGGGGGAACCTGCTTCCTCCTACAAAAAAAAAAGAATTGCCAAAACTTAAAGAGGAGGGGGGGGGGGCAGACAAGCGAAACTTCTCCTTTTTGGGGTAACCACTCTGTCCTCAATACTTACCATCCTTTTTCAGTATCTCAGAGCCTCAGTGTAATTTCTAATGCCTCCCACCCCTGCCACAGCAAGCAAGTGCTGAAAGAGGTGGTCTAGTAAAAAGCATTGTAGTAACAATAGTAATAACCATCTCAATAATTTATATTGTTATTCCATTGCTCGTACTCCTGCACACGGTTACTCTACAACCCCAATATAAATGTCTTTAATTAACCACTTCAGCTCCTGAAGGTCCCTTCATGACCAGTCCATTTTTTGTGAGACGGCACTGCGTCATATTAACTGACAATTGCGCGGTCTTGCGACTCTGTATCCAAATAAAATTGATGTCCTTTTTTTCCCCCACAAATAGAGCTTTCTTTTGGTGGTATTTGATCACCTCTGTGATTTTTTATTTTTTTGCGATATATACAGAAAAAGAACAATTTTGAAAAGAAAAAGCAATCTTTTTTACTTTCTGCTATAAAATATTCCCAATAAAAAAATGTAAAAAAACAAATTTCTTCATCAATTTGGACCAATATGTATTCTGCTACATATTTTTGGTGAAAAAAAAAATCCCAGGGCGTGTATATTAATTTGTTTGCGCAAAAGTTCAATCTACAAACTATAGTATATATTTATTTATTTATATTTTTCACTAGTAATGGTGGCGATCAGCAACTTATAGCGGGACTGCGATATTGCTGCGGACAAATTGGACACTAAGAGACACTTTTTGGGGACACTAATACAGTGATCAGTGCTAAAAAAAATTCACTGTCACTGTACTAATGACACTGGCAGGGAAGGGGTTAACATCAGGGGCGATCAAAGGGTTAAATGTGTTTCCTGGAAGTGATTACTAACTGTGGGGGGGGGGCTTTAACTGGGGGGATGTAAAGATTAGCACATTCCCCTCTCGCAGAACGGCAGTCTGCCTTGTTTACATAGGTAGATCGCCATTCTGCCTTTCTCACGAACAATCGGCGGGTCCCAGTGGACATTGCGTCCGCCGGACACACTGATTGGCTCCCGCTGTGTCCAAATACAGCGGGAGTGGGTCGCCGGCGGTACGCATGCACGCCAGACCCAGAACTGTCAGATCATGTACCAGGAACGTGATCTGGCGCAGAGCGGCCACCCTGCCGCAGTAAATCTACAGTGGGCGGTTGCTAAGCGGTTAAACTGTGGAGGTTTATTCTTTTGCAGAACTACGAACAGCTGTCAGTCAGTTTTTAGCTGAGGAGACACTCTGGGAATTTTTATAGCCTAAGAAAGACTGCACTATAGGGGTTTAATTTCAGTGCTGGCCAGGATGACTAGAAGCTCTAAAGGCAACAAATCTACACTGCTAAGACAGTTAAACAAGTGGTTCTTACTGCACAGCCTGCAAAGGGGGACTTGTGTCTAATGATGATGATCCTGAAAAGTACCCTGTGCTGTCCACACCTTGTGAGAATTAGACTGCTGCTCTCACACAGAGTTCCCTGGTTCTCCAGCTGTCCATGCTCCCCGGCCAGGACCGGCGCTCCCGCTAGGCGAACTAGGCAGCTGCCTAGGGGGCACAGCCACGGCCGCTGACTTCCCCTTTAGCCTGGTCAGGGAAAACAAGGGGTTGAAGAATGTCCGGCGGGCACAGCTGAGGAGGCGGAGGAGGACAGTGGAGAGGGGATCATGGTGAGCCAGACAAGGCAGGCACAGCTGAGGAGGCAGAGGAGGACAGAGAGGAACCAGTGAGGTGGGCAGAGCTGAGGAGGCAGAGGAGGACGGAGGGGAGCCAGTTAGGCGGTCACAGCTGAGGAGGCGGAGGAGGACAGTGGGGAGCTGGACGAGGTGGGCACAGCTGAGGAAGTAGGCGAAACTATCCTGCCTGGTGAGTCTGCTCTGTCTGGCCCTGTTCCCTGTTGTAGTCAAGACTGGCGCTGGGCTCAGGAGGGGGGGGGGGTGTTAGTCTTGCCTGGTGCGCAAAATAGTCAAGCACCGGCACTGTCCCTGGCACAATGCTGTAAACCAGGCTGCTCAAGGAGCTAGAGCCTGTTGATTGCAGCAGTGTCCAGGGGAGCATGTCAGACTTATGGAGTGAGAAGCAGAAAGTGCAGGGTCTGGAGGAGGGCTGGAGTCAGCTGGCAGAGTCTGCTGAGTGCTGAGACCAGGGGAGGCGGAGACGTGGAGGTGCTGCAGTTGCACAAAGTGGCACAGGATCTGTAGAAGGAGTTCTGTCCTCCTCTATGCTGCCAACTGCTGAGGCAGTTTGGGGGGCAGAAACAAGCACCTCCTTGGCTGCATGGAGAAGCACAGGATCTGGTGAAGGAGTTCTGTCCTCTTCTCTGCTGCTAACTGCTGTGACAAGGTGGGGGCTAACATGAGGGGAGGTGCCCCAGCTGCAGGAGAAGTGTGAGGGCCACATGAAATGACATGGAGGGCCTTGTGTTTGACGCATGTGCCCCAGACTGTTTACTGAGCCAGAGGAGTGAATGTTGCAGTGTGCCTGGCTGCTATTGCATCAATCTGGGAAAATAACCTGGGACAAATCAGCAGCCCTTTCAAGGAATGAGCACTACAGAACTGTAGTATATAGTGATCTCTTTGATTTAGCAAGAAATGTGAGGGGGGGGGGGGGAGCTGGAATACTAATGGAGGTAGGGGCAAACATAATAAGGTAGCAAGAAATCATTTTCACATAAACCGGGCAATTCTATTGGTATGGAGACTGTAGACTAGTCATGTAATGCTGATATGTTCATTTATCACGTTGGTGGATGTTAGAATAGTTTGTATTCAGATGAACGCCGTCCATTCATGACAAGCTCAGGACATTTTCTACACTATCTACTATGGGCAAAACAATTTAACAGCATTGGCTTTGGCAGAGATCAGAGAGGCTTTGTTCCCTTCTTTATTTGCATGAGAAGATTTTCTATCACATCTCTACTTTGATGCTGAAATTCTAAGTGCGTATCTTAATGCTTAGACACAATTTCAATGGACTATAAAATCTTCCCGCTAAATTGTTTGGTATCTGATAATTATATGTTTTTAGAAATAGTCTGAAGCTTTAATGACATGATCAAGTAAAAACTGGCACTCCTAAGTATTATATTCATTGCATGGCCATAAATCTTATCTGGGTACATTAAAGTGGATCTAGCATGAGATATTCATAGAAATATAGAAGAGACAGCAGAAAATGACCAAATGGTCCATTGAGTTGGCCCCATTATTTTTTACTTTTTTGTAGTATAGATCTATGTTTGTCCCAAGCATGTTTGAACTCACTGTCTCACTACCTTTGCTGAAAGTTTTTTTTCCAAGCATCAACCACTCTTTCAGTAAAATATTACTTTTTAGGATTCGTTTTTAACTTTCCTCCTGCTACACTGTATTGTCAAAAGTATTGGGACACCTGCCTTT
The DNA here is from genome assembly GCA_018402905.1 of Glandirana rugosa. NCBI lineage: Eukaryota > Metazoa > Chordata > Amphibia > Anura > Ranidae > Glandirana > Glandirana rugosa. Next base: position 59,911 of record BLSH010165974.1, read on the forward strand.
ACACGCATATGAACTTTAATGGCATCCCAGTCCTAGTCCATAGGGTTTAATGCCAGTCCTAGTCCATAGGGTTTAATGCCAGTCCTAGTCCGTAGGATTTAATATTGAGTTGGCCCACCATTTACAGCTATAACAGCTTCAACTCTTCTGGGAAGGCTGTCCACAAGGTTTAGGAGTGTCTATGGGAATGTTTGACCATTCTTCCAGAAGCGCATTTGTGAGGCACTGATGTTGAACGAGAAGGCCTGGTTTGCAGTCTCTGCTCTAATTCATCTTAAAGGGGTTCTATCCGGTTGAGGTCAGGACCCTGTACAGCCCAGTCAAGTTCCTCTACCCCAAACTTGATCATCCATGTCTTTATGGACCTTGCTTTGCACACTGATTTGCAGTCATGTTGGAACAGGAAGGGGCCATCCCCAAACTGTTCTCACAAAGTTGGGAGCATGAAATTGTCCAAAATGTCTTGGTATGCTGACGCCTTCACTAGAACTAAGGGGCCAAGTCGAACCCCTGAAATACAACCCCACACCATAATCCCCCTTCCACCAAATGATTTGTACCAGTGCACAAAGCAAGGTCCATAAAGACATGGATGAGCGAGTTTGGGGTGGAGGAACTTGACTGTTGTAAGACCAGCAGTTAATTCATAGAACTGGTAACTAGTTCCATGCACCAGCTCCATTATGCCAGAGAGCATTAGTCTACAGTCTTACAGCTAGAAAATTATTAAGCCTACCTTTAATGATGTGAAGCTTACTGTTCTAACCTTGCCACTTCCCTCCAAAAGGCGCCATCTATTTGTGGCTAAACAAAGTATTGCTGATAATTGTACACTCTATGTAACATCTCCCACCCATGTAATAGCATTGTGGCCTTGCAATTGGTTATTCAAAGTACATTTTGTATGGAAATCATGCACTTCTGCACAGAGAATGAAAGCAAATAAAAAGCTGCTCCATAAGACGTCTTTCAATAACAAAACGTGTTGGGCGGAGCCTCTTGCTGACTTCATCGCGTTCTAGGAAGTGGATGTCCATGCCGGCTTGGTGACTGTATCTTATATGTGCATTGTTTTTAATTCTATGTTTTTTCCTTTTGCTTTGCATGACTTTTTATTGTTGACAGCCTGGATATACCTACCTACCTGATGGATCTCCAGTTGGCATTGAGACAATTTGGAGGATGACCTTGATGCCCAGAAAGATTGCATAAGCGCTGTATGACCACTCTTGATATAAGAGGGTCATGGGAAATCGGTAGGTTTGTACCCCATTATCACTTTGGGTGAAGGTGTTCAAGGTAGCATCAAAAGGCCAGTGCAGCTTCCTGCTCATGCTTGTGCACATTGTACATGTGCTTATTTTAATGAGCGGAGGACCAATGTTACTTATGCAGTGCCAGTTCATCGTGCACATATTTGTGTGCGAGCACGCATTAGTGCGCGAGCATGTGCACATACCAATTAGCATTTGGCACCCAGTGGCCTATTTAAACTGGTCTATCACTATGCTCAGTTGCTGAATGGTCTTCAGCTTGTTCCTGTGTTCCCAAAACCTGATCTGCTGTACCTGATTACCTGGCTTGCCTTTGGACTTTGCTTTTGCCCTTGCTCTAGCTCTGTTAACCTAACTACTTTGACCTTGGCATGTTTACTGGACCTGATCTGCCTGCTGACTCTGTACTTTATTGCCAGACTGTTTATGACTTTGGCATGCCTCCTGGACTTGCTTTACCAGCTCATTCGGTGCCCCGCTGCCCGGTTGCTGATGACTGCTGCTCATCTCCTGGTTCTGCTTCCATCCCTTGCTCTGGTGCCAAGCTGATCCTGCATCCTGTTCCGGGGACTGCGGTACCAGCTCTACCCACCTACAGAGAGGACATCACCAGCTAGCTGCTACGGCACTCGTGCCACTCCTTGCCCTTAAACTCTCTGTCTCCACCTTCAGGACTGTTGGGCGGGAAGTACAAGAGAGGCCTCCACAATTCCATTCTTCACCAGGTACCCGATAGTAGCACTATAAATATAGGATCTCAGGAAGAGACGCTGTTTCCACTTGTTTGCAATGGGACATTTATGTGGACTTTTTTATTATATCACTAGTTTTTTCACGATTTATGCATTAATATGTTTGTTTTTGCACTGTGATCACATATTTGCTTTAGTATTTCAATTGGTTATTCAGTTATGAAGTTCAGCATTTTGGGGGGGCAGAGGTTGTGTCTCTTGCTCCTCCATACATGGAAGGGCCATGATTTTGATGGCAGCAGAAATCAGAGAGGTAGGGGACTGCAGATGTCCCTAGCACAGGATGGTAGCTTCATTTTTATTTTAAATTATTTGATACATTTGCTATAAAGACAATAGATAGAGATCCATGGCTGTTAGAGGCAGGAGACTCTAAAAATGTAATTTTCCCTTCGCTGATTCGGAGATAGCACTAGGGTGATATCATGCGGCCACCTTAGATACAACCAGTAATTAGCGGCGTTCTTTGTTTTTATAAAATTAGAAGTTAGTTTAACCCTGAAGACAGTTTTATAGATATGTCATAGTAATATTCCAGTGCTACAGGGTCATTTGCCGGTTTATACAGACGATTCTATTTTAAGAAAACTGAAAACACTGTTATTATGAAACAGCAATAACATAATTGTAGTATAATCTGCCGCTCTCAGTTTACAGAAATAACCCTAAAACCCAGCTAGCACCAGGATTAAAAATAGAAACGTCTGAAGCTTTCAAATCTTCCCCTCAAATATGCTGGAGAACTGAATGGATGGAACTGTTTAATGGCAGGAAGGACAGAATAGGGCTGTGCTTTAGGACAGTGTTCCCCAACCCTGTCCTCAAGGCCCACCAACAGGTCATGTTTTCAGGATTTCCATTATTTTGCACAGGTGATTTGATCAGTTTCACTGCCTTAGTAATTACCACAGCTGATTCATCTGAGGGAAATCCTGAAAACCTGACCTGTTGGTGGGCCTTGAGGAATGGGTTGGGGAACACTGCTATAGGACATGACAAGTGAAAAACCTTTCTTGGCCCTAAGTAGAAGTTAGTCACTTTATTAGGTAAACCTGTTCAATCGCTTGGTAACGCAAATTGCTAATCAACCAATCACATGGCAGCAACTCAATGCATTTAGGCATCTAGACATGGGGAAGAAGACTTGCTGAAGTTTAAAGCAAGCATCAGAATGTGGAAGAAAGGGGATTTAAGTGACTTTGAACGTGGCATGGTTGTTGGTGCCAGACGGGCTGCTCTGAGTATTTCAAAAACTGCTGATCTACCGGGATTTTCACGCACAAATTATCTCTAGGGTTTACAGAGAATGGTCTGAAAAAGAGAAATTATCCAGTGAGCGGCAGTTGTGTGGATGTAAATACTGATGTCAGAGGAGAATGGGCAGACCGGATGGAGATGATAGAAAGGCAACAGTAACTCAAATAACCGCTCATTACAACCAAGGTATGCAGAATACAATCTCTGAACACACAATACATAGAATCTTGAAGCAGATGGTCTACAGCAGCAGAAGACCACACCGGGAGCCACTTCTGTCAGCTAAGAACTGGAAACTGAGGCTACAATTTGCACAGGATCACCAAAATTGGGCAATAGAATATTTGAAAAAACATTGCCTGATCTGACGAGTCTCGGTTTCAGTTGCGACATTCAGATGGTAGGGTCCATCCTGCCTTGTATCAATGGTTCAGGCTGGTGGTGGAATGGTGTGGGGGATATTTTCTTGGCACACTTTGGGCCCCTTAGTACCAATTGAGTATTGTTTAAATGCCACGGCCTACCTGAGTATTGTTGCTAACCATGTCCATGCCTTTATGACTACAGTGTACCCATAAAGAAATGATTCCACTTCCAAAACTCCTTTTATTGAAGCTTCATGATGAGTGGTTGATAGATGGAGCAGGGAACAAAGAGGTAGACGCGTTTCTCTCAAATATTAGCGCTTAGTCATTACCTATTGAAACTAGTCACCACAATCACCTACAGTATTCTCACAAAACTGAGTACACCCCTCACATTTTTGGAAATATTTTATTCTATCTTTTCATGTGACAACACTGAAGAAATTACACTTTGCTACAATGTAAAGTAGTACAGCTTGTATAACAGTGTAAATGTGCTGTCCCCTCAAAATAACTCAACACACAGCCATTAATGTCTAAATCACTGGCAACAAAAGTGAGTACACCCCTAAGTAAAAATGTCCAAATTGGGTCCAATTAACCATTTTCCCTCCCCGGTGTCATGTGACTTGTTAGTGTTACAAGGTCTCAGGTGTGAATGGGGAGCAGGTGTGTTAAATTTGGTGTTATTGCTCTCACTCTCACATACTGGTCACTGGAAGTTCAACATGGCACCTCATGGCAAAGAACTCTCTGAGGATCTGAAATAAAGAATTGTTGCTCTACATAAAGATGGCCTAGGCTATAAGAAGTTTGCCAAGACCCTGAAACTGAGCTACAGCACGGTGGCCAAGACCATACGGCGGTTTAACAGGACAGGTTCCACTCAGAACAGGCCTCACCATGGTCGACCAAAGAAGTTGAGTACACGTGCTCAGCGTCATATCCAGAGGTTGTCTTTGGGAAATAGATGTATGAGTGCTGCCAGCATTGCTGCAGAGGTTGAAGGGGTGGGGGGGTCAGCCTGTCAGTGCTCAGACCATACGCCGCACACTGCATCAAATTGTCTGCATGGCTGTCATCCCAGAAGGAAGCCTCTTCTAAAGATGATGCACAAGAAAGCCCACTAACAGTTTGCTGAAGACAAGCAGACTAAGGACATGGATTACTGGAACCATGTCCTGTGGTCTGATGAGACCAAGATAAACGTATTTGGTTCAGATGGTGTCAAGCGTGTGTGGTGGCAAACGGGTGAGGAGTACAAAGACAAGTGTGTCTTGCCTACAGTCAAGCATGGTGGTGGGAGAGTCATGGTTTGGGGCTGCATGAGTGCTGCCGGCACTGGGGAGCTACAGCTCATTGAGGGAGTAATGAATGCCAACATGTACTGTGACATACTGAAGCAGAGCATGATCCCCTCCCTTCGGAGACTGGGCCGCAGGGCAATATTCCAACATGATAATGACCCCAAACACACCTCCAAGGTGACCACTGCCTTGCTAAAGAAGCTGAGGGTAAAGGTGATGGACTGGCCAAGCATGTGTCCAGACCTAGAAAGAAACAATAATAAACTGTGCTAAAGTCCAAATAAGCTGCAGCCAAATACTCAAAAGTATAGAGGACACAATGCAATCAAGGCTGCGCTAGAAATGAAGAAAAGATCCAGTGATGGCACAATCCATATTATATACAATAAGTCCAACTTGTGCAACAGTATTTCCATCTTGGATATGTAGGTCCAGGAATATCCACATATATACTTATCTAGTGACACAACACCCGGTGCGCTGGTAAACAATGTGCATCCACCACCTAATGTAAGGAGGCTTACCAGACCCAGCTGTATTCAGGGTGGTGGCTTTTCCCCAGCCAGGATTATATGATGAATGAGCCCGCTTTTCCCGATAATGCCTTATGCTTATCCAATTATGTACTCATTGCACATCAGCAAGAGAAGGATCACACATGCAGCTGTTGTTCATATAAATGCTCCCATTTGCTCGGACCGCACAATGATGGTGACACCCACAGAAAAAAAGAGCTTAGATAGTGAAGCACCGTCAAGTATATTTATTAAGCAAAAGGTAAAGGGTACTCACATGAAAAACGGAAAAATCAGCATAAAGCAGCCGGTTCCCGTCTCCCGGGTAAAAACAAACACAGTGGTGACGTTAGTGCGCCCTCCCTGACTCCAGACCTAAACCCTACTGAGCATCTGTGGGGCATCCTCAAACGGAAGGTGGAGGAGCGCAAGGTCCCTAACATCCACCAGCTCCATGATGTCTTCATGGAGGAGTGGAAGAGGACTTCAGTGGCAACCTGTGAAGCTCTAGCGAACTCAGTGCCCAAGAGGGTTAAGGCAAAGCTGGAAAATAATGACACTTTGGGCCCAATTTGGACATTTTCACTTAGGGTTGTACTCACTTTTCTTGCCAGCGGTTTAGACATTAATGACTGTGTGTTGAGTTATTTTGAGGGGACAGCAAATTTACACTGTTATACAAGCTGTACACTCACTACTTTACATTTCTTCACTGTTGTCACATGAAAAGATAGAATAAAATATTTACAAAAATGTGAGGGGTGTACTCACTTTTGTTTTATACTGTATATACCGTGTACTCCAGCTGGGTTTTCTTTGTGATACCAGCTGAGTTCTGTTTTTAATTGGTTAGTTCACCTGTAATCTAATGATGACATATTAGAGCTGTATATAGGTGATGGTGGTGACTAGTTCCAATAGGTAATGACTAAGCGTTAATATTTGTGTGAAACCTGTCTACCTCTTTGCTCCATCTGTCAACCACTCGTCATATGAAGCTTCAATAAAAGGAATTTTGGAAGTGCAGCCATCCGGAATCATTTCTTTATGTTACACAGCATGTGATCTGGGCTAGCACCTGACTAATGTGTGTGAGGATCAACCAGAGACTCTCACCTGGAGCAGCTTTGTTTCATTTCAGTGTCCCCATCTTCTGATGGCTCCTTCCAGCAGGATAATGCACCATGTCACAAAGCTCCAATCATCTCACCACTGGACAATGAGGTCACTGCACTCCATTGGACAATAGAAGATTGGAAAACATTGCCTGATCTGATGAGCCTCAATTTCAGTTGCAACATTCAGATGGTACGGTCCATCCTGCCTTGTATCAACGGTTCAGGCTGGTGGTGGTGTAATGGTTTGGGGGCTTTTGGAAAAGACAGCCAACCACTATAAAGTCAAATGGGGAGAACGGATCAATTCTGCTTGCTAGTTGGTTGCTCACACCCTTTGCTGCTTTCTATTATATTATTTTTGGAGTTTTTTGTCTTTAATTTTAGTTTGTGTTTGATTTGACATCAGTGATCACTTTTAAGGCCCCATTCACACATGAGAATAAGGCCATGTGTGTCTGTGTCCAGGGCCGATCTTCCGCAGGTCATTTCAGCATGATTGGAGTGGGATTTTCGTCAGGCAATCACTGCATGGGTGCCATGACTGACAGTCACTATTCTCCACTGCCAGCAGAACGAGGCCTGACTGATTAGTGGTCATGTGATTTGTCAACTTTACCCACCTGCCGACCACTCACAGCAAATATACTGCAAGCTCCCTGCAGGTGCAGGCACAGGCAGTATATATATACATACATTGCAGGCTTTCTCCCAGGTTTGGGGGCGGGTGCGCCCCCTGCTGACTCATGTTGTGATTGGATACAGCACGAGTTTGTCAGCAGGTTTCAGCCAATGATTTTGGCTGAAACCTGCTGATCGGTCGACCAATCACAGCACAGCAATATGACTGTTTCTTCTTCCTGAAAAGCAGGGAGGAAAAACAGCCGGATCTGTGAGTAAAAGCTGCACACATTACACATTGTTAGGCACACACTTGATTGTCCCTTGATGGTAACCCCTTCCCAGTCAGTGTCATTAGTACAGTGTACAGTATTATATCTGATCACTGTATTAATGTTACTTTTGATGTCATTGTCAGTTAGTGTCCCTCCCAGCCAGTGTCTGTTACCATCAGATTGCCCACTACACTATCACAGTCCCGCTATAAGTCGCTGATCACCACCATTCCAGTATAGAGTCTATAACTGCAAAAATTCCAGTATGCATAACATAGTTTGCAGACGCTATAACTTTCACACAACCCAATTAATATACACTTATTGGGGGTTTTCTTTACCAAAGACTTGGCAGAATACAGTTTGGCCTAAATTTATGAAGACATTTGGTTTTGTCATTTTTTATTGGATATGTTTTATAACAGAAAGTAGAAAATGTTTTTTTCTGTATTTTTTAGTTTATATAACAAAAAAAACAAAAAAACAGTGGTGATCAAATACCACCAAAAGAAAGCTCTATTTGTGTAAAAAAAAATTATATAAATTGAATCTGCGAACAGTGTTGCGTGAGCACGCAAAAGCAAATAATGCCCTGGTCATGAAACGGGGTAAAACTGTGCGGAGGCCAAGTTGTTACAAATGGCAATGTGTGTGTATATATATATATATATATATATATATATATATATATATATATATATATATATATATTTATTTATTTTTTTTGTACTAATATTCTCCTGCCTGGTCCCAGTGTCTCTAGTACATTGAAGTCTAGTCTTGCTGATTAAAATTGTCCTGCCTCTGGTGCGTTTTTACACATCTGTACAATTGTCTCCTAATTCCCAATAAGAGTTTAACAGAAACTGCAGTACAGTTCGGGATTACCAAGAGCAGGAACAGCCTCAGCAAAGCACAGGCCAATTTCTATTTGCCGGCCAAACAAGAACTAAGTCCTGAATGGCCGTGCCAATTTTTCCATTACTTTTTTTTTTTTTTTACAATAGCTTGGTTATTAGCCCTATATAGACATGATATACTAATAATTGGTGCTAACTTTGGGTTCTCCAAAATTTTAACAGGATTTACAGAACCCTCGGCAAATTGAACCTGGGCAGATTCACTCAGCTCTGGCTGAAGCAGATCTCCATGTTGATTTCTTCTTTCCTGAAACAGTGTATGGCCTCGCTGTCACACTTACCTGGTTTCAATACTGAATTACTGACCAAGAACAATTGTGCAGATCCGAAGTCCTGACTTCATTAGCTGCCTGCCTGGTGACCCAGAGAAAGAGACAGCTAGGAATTTCAGATGGTCAGAATTTTCTAATGGCCCATGCTAATGGCCTTTACCTTACCTCAGCCTATGCCAGACACTTTAATATTCATCACTTCTGGGAGTGGATGCGTCCACCACCATGTGTCATGGTTCCATCCTCCAACCCCTATGGTACTGCTGTGCCATGTAGTGGCATCTGGGTTGGAGGTTAGAGCCATGGCATACGGCGGGGACACAGGCATCCCACACTCATGGAATTGTCAAATGTCAAAGAGATTGATGGAGGCTAGAACAGAAGATTGATAGGACACACAGGCCACCATAGAAGTGAGTAAAAGAACCCTTCCAGAACATCTAGGGAGTTTTTTTTGACCGACAGACTGAGTCACTTTAAAAATAAAGCCGGATTTTTTTTCTATTATCAGTTAAATCATTCATACACATCTGACATTTTAAAGCAATATTAATATTTAATCCACACGGCCACTTTATTTCTTGTAGGCAGGTTACAGTATAACAACTAAAAACGCCATCTTTCACAATGGATTAAAAAAAATCATTCATGCAGATTGAAGACATTTTCCACATCAATGCCAATGCATGCAGAGCCTGCCTCGATTTGTTCAAGGGACAGTAATACTTTATTCTGAAATACCATGGGGGTAACTTTCTACTTCTTCGTTTTTTTTTTTCTTTGAATTTAAGATGAATTTCCTGAGGACACAAGATTATTTTTTTAAGGTGGCTTACTCTGCTTATGGTGGCTCTGCTTTTCTGTTAAAGTTCTAGCTAAGGGGGGGTGCACATTTAGCCCTCCCCCGCCAATCTATCATTTTCCTAATTATGTTTCCAAGACTGGTTACACTTGCCTTGATTCCTTGATCGCAGTCTAGCGTCCCATGCCAAGCATTACAATTTTTACAATGTGGCCAGAGCTCGGCTTTAACTAGAGAAGCATAAAATCCTCTGTGAGCCTTTTTGCATGAAATTCACAGTAGGGGCTTGGTCATAAGTTACACAGTGACAGTTTTTGAACCCTACTCTGAAGAACACAAGCATTTTCTAATCATGGTTTCGGATTGGCCAAAAAGTGTCCTACAACTTAGTAAATGCTTCACAAAGCTTGCAAAATGCCTATTAAATGCTTGCTAAAGCTAGTTGTCGGTAGCACAATGGATTTGTGGTTAGCACTTATGTCTTGCAGCACTGGAGTCCTTAGTTCAGTTCTCAGCCAGAACCTTATCTGCATAAAGTTTGCATGTTCTCTGTTTGTGTAAGTTTCCTTAGGGGACTCCAGTTTCCGCACACATTTTGGTAGGTTAATTGGCCCCTGTCCAAATTGGCCCTAGTAAGTGTTATAACATTTTGGATGCTGGTCCCAAGCCCAGTCAGTCGGAGAGGGTCGAGGAAAGACCTGGCTGCCTATTTTATAAAAATTTGCCAAAAAATTGTATGAAAAAAGTTGTTCAAGTATATCAGTCAAGGTGGCCAGAGAGCTGGCCCACACAATTGCCAAGTGTTGGATACGACTCAACAGATATATACATGCAAAGCTACAGTCCAGGCTCCATTAAGATTTCGCCTTAATTCACTTCAGCTCTGCTCTAGAAATGTTAAGTAAAATTCAATAAACCAGTTTCACTTTTAAATTCTTTGCATGCTAATTATAAGGTCAGATTTATAAAATGCATCTGTTTAATATGCACAAATATTATTTGTGTTTCATTTAATGTAATGTCACTGTTACTTTTTTTATAAAAAAAAAAGCTGAAGAAGAAAACAATTGCAAACAGACGGCCTTCTTATTGGAGAAGAGACATATGGCGTTCACTGGACCAACCAATGTCCCGCTCAGCCGTCAATTGACCATAGGCTGTGGGGGAAGTGGTTAAGCAGCTTTTTCCTCCCAGGAGTTCTGGTGTTCAGAGGAGCTTAAACAGACTACCTGTGGGAATGAGGCCTAAAATATATAAAAAAACAAAAAGTTATGTTTCTCCCTACACTTGGTTGATTCAATGACAGGAACTACAAGTGATTTTTATATATATATATATATAGCACATGCCTTGAATGGAATGTATAGTGGTTTTGTACATCAAGGGCTCATTTATACCTCTCCAGTCAGTTGCAGTGTGGTAACATGAAACATTATCAAAGAATGGGCTGCCAACCCACCACAATGACCAGATAAACAGACATGCACCATTTTTGTAACAACCCATGGTAGTAATCTGTGGTGCACTGCAACCTAAGTGCATTCATTGAAAACATATGGCACCAAATGTACGGGCTCTCACACACAGCAAATGAAGTTCTAGGATCCTTCTCAAATGCTCAGCTATTTCAGCTCTCAGCCATGATGAAAAAGCCCAAAACTTAATGAGTGAAGAGCAGTAGCTAAGTCGGGGATTTCTATCAGAGTAAAGGAAATGCTAAGCTGTAAGTTGTGCTGAAAGTAATGCAATAGTGGGCATAACTTTTTTATTAACTTACATAGGTTGCATGCAGGGGCGTAACGATAGGGGTTGCAGGGGTTGCAATTGCAACCGGGCCCCATGGTCCAGGGGGCCAATGTGCCTCCCTTGTACACCTGAATAGGAGGGATGGCGGGGGTGGCATTTAGAGGACCCAATCTCCTCCATTTTCCTCTATCCAGTTTACTTGTCTTCTGCTGTTCCCAGGGCCCCTGTGTGCTTCCCTGGTCCCCCTGGGGCCTGCTGCAGAACTTGTGAAAGGGCCCCACTGCAGTACCGTAATAAAGGGACCCACGATGGGAGCAAAGGGCCCCAGGAACAGTGGGCAGAGGGAAGGGCCCTGGTCAGGGGGCCCTTCATAATTTCTTGCACCAGGGCCCTGAAGGTTCTAGTTACGCCTCTGATTGCATGTCTTTAACAGACTAATGGTGAACAGGACATTGGTACCTTGTAGTATTGGATAAATGGTGGCTTCTCTTAAACTTACATAGGTTGTTCAAATGTCATATGTTGGTAGAGGAAATCTTTGTTGACATTTTCATTGCTGGAAAATAATGGATTCCAAGCAGAATAAATATGCCTTCATTGAGTTCTTGAAGGAGGAGGCTGCAGAGGACTGTAGAAGGAGCTGGAGCTCCGAGCGCATAGCCTGTCTCCCCGGCTGTTCTCGTCCATCCGGTGACATCATTTTCACCTGCGTTCCATGCTGGTTTGCTTCCTGGTGGCCACAGCACACCCAGGCGACCTACACCTGATCTCCACAACCCAGTGGAAGGCGTGATACTCAAAGGCCAGACCAGGCAGCCTTCCCTCTCGTCCCAGCTTTCATCTTGTGAGTTTTTTTTTTTTTTTTTTTTTTTTTATTTAT
>BLSH010165974.1:117743-134955 GCA_018402905.1 Glandirana rugosa
TAAAAAAAAAAAAAAAAAAAAAAGGACACAAGTCCATCCGGTGTGTGTGTGTGTGTGAGAGTGTGTGTGTGTGTGTGTGTGTGTGTGTGTGTGTGTGCTTTTGTGTTAATAGTACATTGTATACCCCTGTACGTTGGTCGTTTAGGTGCCCATCCAATAGTTTGACGTTATCGATGCTCCCTGCTGAAACCACTGCTTGTGGAAAACTCCACATCCATTGCGCTCTTACAGTAAAGGCCCGTACACACGGTGCGATTATCGGCCAACAACGGTCATCCAACAGCCTGTTGGCCGATAATCCGACCGTTAATGCACACGATTCGACAGCCAGTTTGCAATTGTTGTCCATCAGCAGTTGGCTGACAAGACTAGAAAACTTTTGTTGGCCAACAAGGCATTGGCCGATTGTTGGCACGTGTGTACAGAAGTTAGGCCAACAAAAAGTAGGAAGTGCAAACACGCATGCTCAGAATCCAGGAAGTGTTCAGTCGTGTAAACCTGCATCCGTAATTCACAAATACAAAAAACAAGATTACTAGACTCCCGTCAGTATGCCAGACAAAACAGCTGACGATTTGGATAAGCGGTCGTACGACAATAGGCGCGTGTATGCGCGGCTTAAAGAACCCTCTATGCTGTTTAAGGTTAAACCGCTTTTCTTCTAATTTTAGTGCATGGCCGAGTACCTTTAAATTCCCTTGCGTGGAAAAGTTTTATTCCTATTGTGGGGTCACCAGTACAGTATTTGTACATTGAAATCATATCCCCTCTCAAGCGTCTTCTCCAGAGAGAACAAGTTCAGTGCTTGCAGTCTTTCTCCGTAGCGGAGATCCTCCAGTCCCTTTATTAGCTTTGTTGCCCTTCTCTGTACCTGCTCCAGTTCCAGCACATCCCTCCTGAGGACTGGTGCCCAGAACTGGACGGTGCAGCCTCACCAGAGTCTTGTATAGTGGGAGAATTAGCGTTTTATCTCTGGAGTTAATCCCCTTTTTAATGCATACCAATATTCTGTTGGCTTTGCTTGCAGCTGCCTGTCATTCCATGCCATTGCTGAGCCTGTCATCTACTAAGACCCCCAGGTCCTTTCCCATCCTAGATTCCCCCAGAGGTTCTCCCCCTACCGAGTAAACTGCACTCATTTTTGGCAGCCAAATGCATCATTTTACATTTTTTCAACATTGACCACTTTGCGCCAGGTTGCCGTCATCGGCTTTCAATGGTTATATTTCAATGATTTTTTTTTCAGCGGCCAATTCCAGTCACCGCAAGAACAATCATAGTGGCAGTTCAGCCGCTTGATCGTTCTTACAGGTGATGGGAGGGGGACGTTCCCCTACCCCCTCCCTCCCGTTGCCCTCTGCGATCGGTGAGTGGGAAAAGGAATAGTCTGCCGCCAGAAGTACCAGAGATTTCCGAGGGACAGGTGGTCCCCGGCCATCTCTATGGCTCTCGGAGGCATGTTAAGATGTCACATTCGTGTCACCAGATGTAAATAATGCCCGTGAACTCGACTGGAAAGGCCGGGATCGTTTTTCTGATCTCAGCCTTTCCAGCCTGGAAGATGTGGGATCTTATAGACCCCGCATCTCTCTATAAAGAGGACCCATTACAAGGGATGTTTGTAATAGGAATAAAAATAAAAAATTAAAAAAAATTAAAAGTGTGAAAATAAAAAAATAAAAGTAAAATGAGGGGGAAAAAAAAAAAAAAAAAAAAAAAGGATGGATTTTTACACGTAGGAGAGAAGTGTCAGAATTGGCCTGGATGGCAAGTGGTTAAAGTGGTTAGCTTTTTATCGTCTGCAAATACTGAGATTTCGCCATTTATCCCATCCTCCAGATGGTTTATGAATAAGTTAAATAGGATTGGTCCCAGGACAGAACCCTGGGGGACCCCACTTTCCACACCAGACCATTCTGAGTACCCCCCATTTATCACCATCCTCTGAACTCATTGCCAGTTTTTCAATCCATGTTCATCAGATGCCAGCATGTTAATGTGGACAGTAAAATAAGAAAGCTTGATGATGAATTAGTAAAATTGCATGTAATATTCTGGGCTAATGGCCAAAACCTGAATGACTAACCTAACCAGCCAACATGCTTACACCAAAACTTAAGTGCATCGCTAACTAGGTTATTTATAGTGCACCAACGTAGAAAAGTGCTTTCAAAGAATGATTGCATTCCTGAAGGTGGTTGAAGGCCACAATTATTGAAATAGAGCTGCCAATGACACGAGATCTAACCACTGCATACAGCAACATTTATTCAGCAAAGGGGAACCAATTAAACCATTATGGATATGGTTAATAAAAGCATAGAAACTCAGTTACATACATATTGAAGCGTCATGCTAGGTTACTGTTCTAATCTACAGGAGATCCAGAACTAATGCACATACTGTACAGCAAGTGACATCTCAACTTATAAGAGAACATGTAGACAGGATAGGATAGATGGGCCATCACATCTCATTACCCGACCACAGGAAATGATCAGATTATGACCAATTTATTATGTCTGTACCTAGAAAATGACACCCTCCACAATAGCCAAACTCACCTGGACACAAGCAACACTATTACACTTTATACAACGAAAACTATACCTCACCATTGGTTGGCTCAAGTGCTGGTCAAGATCACAATTCTAAATATATTATAATCTGGAATATTACATCCCAACATGGAAAGCGACCAACAGGGCAGGATTATTAAAAAAAAAAAAAAAAAAAAAAAAAAAAAAAAAAGGCACCATGCATGCTGTATTACATTCTATACTTTGGTCATGTTGACTGTATAAGGTTCAAACACTGGTCAAGATCACAATATAAGGTTATTACACTAAGCATTCACTCCAACATGACCCAACCACTGGACAACCATAGACAATTTTATTATACGTTCCACATGGAATACTACACCCAGGCAGGACAAGCAACCTTTGGGCATTATAATACAATTCTATTATGTATCGCCCCCATACTATAGGTGTGTTTTTCTTGCAGGGTTTGCTAGGTAAGGTAACATTTAATCAGGCCTGAATGTTTTGATCTGGGCTGGGAGGAGTGGCTCAGGGAGGATCGCGTGGACTTCACAGATGAGGTCACCAGAACCTCCCCACTTCTTTCTAGAAACCTGGAGGAGGGTTTCTGGTCAGAGAGCTGGGAGATAGGTGGAGCCATCAGGAGTATACTGGGGAGCCCTGACCAATCCCAAAAAGGATTGGCAGGGGGCAGGCCTCAGGGGGCAGAGACAGCCCAATCTGGAGGAGAAGTGTCAGGTGGAAGTCTGGAGATGTAGCAGAGGCACTGTGGAGGCCCCTACCCACGAGGTCACCCTAGTCTGGGGAGGGTGACCTTGGGGCCTGGAGGTTCGGGTGCAGCCAGGAAGGTGGTGATTCCTGAAGTTGCACAGGGAACAGGAGAACAGCAGAGGTGCTACACAGTGAGAGACTTTAAAGTGATCCACCGGTTTGGTGAGTGACAGTCCCTGGGAACCAGAAACTGCAAGAGAAAGTGCTGGAGCAGGCTGGGAGAGGAATAGTGGACAGTCTGTGGGAGCCAGTTCAGGGAAAGGAGAGTCACTGAGGAAAAGCAGGTCAGTGGGACCTGGAAGAGAGATGGGCTGGGAGTTGTAGTCCACCAGGCCAGGCTAACACTGAAGTACTTTGCTACACATTCAGGGGCCCGTGATCCCTGGCCTGTAATGGGTATTCAGGGAGATTGGCAATTCTAACTTCCCCCACCGCTGCACCGATCGTTCCAGAGTGTCCCCTGTATCCTCCTCTGGTCCCCCTCCATGTGCTCCTCTGCGCCCCCCCATCGAGGATGGAGAGCGGAGGAAGGAGCCGATAAATATACGTCATTTACCTTATACTTCCTTTTCTAAATGGACAGACAGAGTCCATGTGTTTAGGATTCTTCAGCTTATGGAGAGGAGACTGTCTCCTCTCCATTCATCTCTAGTGCAGCTGAGGCTGCAGAGAAAGGGACTGGGGAATCTGTGTCCTCATCTCCTTTCCCTGTCTCAAAGCGGAGATGTCAGGGGACTGTTTAGACCCCTGACATCTCACCAAAGCCCCCCCCCCCCCCAACAGGGTTGATTAAAAGTAAAATCGTAAAAAAAAAAATAAATAAAATTTGGTATCCACGAATCGCTGGGGGGGGGGGGGGGTAGGGGAATGAAGTATCGGTACTTGTACTTTGTCTTAAAGAGTGGTATTGGTGCAGCCCTAGTCTTACTGTAACTATTAGGAGTATATATAAAACACTACATCTCCAACATGACCAACCACTGAACATGGTTACATTCCATATATAGAGCACTACACCTCCAACATGACCAACCACTGGACATGATCAGGATACAATTTTATTAGTGTCTGTACATAGAACACTACACCCCCCAACATGATCACATCCAGTGGTTGGTCATTACACAATTCTTTTACAGTCTATATGAAGAGCACTACATCTCAAACATGACCAACCACTGGACATGATCACACTACAATTCTATTACACTCCATACATAGGACACTATGCCTCCAACATGACCAAACCACCGGCCATGGTAATACAATTCTATTACAGTCCATACATAGGGCACTAAATCTCCAACATAACCAACCACTGGACATGATCATAACACAATTCTACTACAGTCTATATGAAGAGCACTACATCTCAAAAATGACCAACTACTGGACATGATCACGCTACAATTCTATTACACTCTATACATAGAACACTAAGGCTACTTTCACACGGGAGCGTTTTACAGACGCCATTTAGCTAAAAATAGCGTCTGTAAAGCGCCTCATCCACCCCAATGTGAAAGCCCTGAGTGCTTTCACACTGGGGTGGTGCGCTAGCAGGACGTTACAAAAAGTCCTGCAAGCAGCATCTTTGAGGCGGTGAGGGGAACGATAATTTACTGCTCCTCTACCGCCCCTGCCATTGAAATGAATGGCAAGAGCTGCCAAAGCGTCTGCACACCGCCTCGGTAGCACTGAGTGCCTGTACTTTTAACCCCGTTGAAACCCCTTGTGGGGGGTTAAAAGTGCCGCGCACCCGCCTGCATAGCGGCGCCGTATCACCACTATAACAGCGCTAAATCCCCGCTGAGACTAGCGGGGATTTACCGCTACCGCCCGCCAGCCCCAGTGTGAAAGGGGACTAAGAGGTTGATTTACTAACCCTGGAGAATGCAAAATCTGGCTACCATGTGCAGCTGCACCAATCAGCTTCTAAACTTCAGCTTGTTCAATCAAGCTTCAACAATAAATCATGGAAGCTGATTGGTTTCTTTGCAGAGCTGCACCAGATTTTGCACTCTTCAGCTTTATTAAATCAACCCCTATGCCTCCAACATGACCAAACCACTGGCCATGATAACAATTCTACCACAGTCTACATGAAGAGCACTACACCCCCCAACATGCTCAGGTCCAGTGGTTGGTCATAACACAATTCTATTAAAGTCTATTCATAGAGCCCTACACCTCCGAAACACATACACACAAAGGATGCAACTTGTCCTTTAAGTGCATTGAGACGTAGTGCTCATCTCTTGCATAGTCCAATGACTCAATCAAATCTTATTTTCTGGTAAGAAGAAGAAGTTGTATTAGGAGCTTTAGAATTTTAAAATTGGAAAGCTTGCCAGAGCTCTTTCCACAAAATCATGTTTCCCGCAACAGTTTACTTTGTTATCCATGACTGTAAAAAGCTGCATAAAACTGCCGGTGCTCCAGAAATAAACACAGCCTACTTGGCAGAGGAAGTCAAGTACAGCGATGGGAGGAAGAAAGGAGCAGGCACAGCGTTTCACAGAAGGAAAACAAATTAATTTTGTTGTGAAAGGAGCCTTCGTGCTCTTGTTCTACATACAGAGAAGCAAAGGCTCTTAGTAACCCACCCTGACGGCCCCCTATAATCAGAGGGCTTAGGAAGCAGAAAGACTTGGCACGATTCGGATGAAGTAGCGAGGAAGGGGGTTCTCGGAATCCCGGAGATGAAGGAGATGTGCACTGCAATAATGGGGCCCACAAAGCGTGGGGACGGCTAAAAACACTGCAGTAACTGATTATCTGAGCTATGATAAAGGGGGCTGGATTCAAGGCTTTACATATCACACAACCACACCGAAGTGTAGAGACCTTCCCTGCAATTCATAGTCTCCTAGACGCTCATTAGAAATCGGTCTCCCATTTGTGCGAAAAATGGCGCAACTTGTGACAAAATTCTTGATGGTCGAGGTCAATATGAAGCTCTTGCAATGTACATTGATCACCCAGAGGGGTTTCATTTTTTTCTTTCAAAAGTGGAATTACACTTTTTAAAGCGGGGCTTCACCCGATAGGGGAAGTTTCGGTTTAAGTCCTCCTCTACCTAATTTGGCGTGTAATTTTGACAGGTGCCCGCTCCCACTTCCAATCCGAGAAGAAGTTCCAGAGACATGCACTGTGGGCAACCGGCTGTGATATACATTAAATAAATAAAACATACAACACACAAAATTATGGTGCTTTCCTGTGCTACACAACCGCGTTTTAAAGCGCGGAGATTCTGCAAATGTTATGTTACACCTCCATCAACTACCTGTTCTTTGGCCTAGTAGTGGACTTCACCACATCAGTACCCAATCCAAAGTTTTAGCTGGTTTGGGGCAACTACGAAAAAGAAAAAGACCTGGATTCCAAGCATTTGCTAGTCAATTTCAAACGCATAAAGAAAGCATTAGAAATCAATAGAAAAAAAAAAAAAAATACATTCTGACTAGAAGAATGCTTGGGATCAAAAATGTGTTTTTATACAATTGCCTGGGGCTCATCCTAAAGCTTTAAATTCGGGTTGCAATTACAGAAGGATGTCTGCCATAATAATCTGTACACTGCTAAGTGTTAATGAACTACAACATACTGCTGAGCCATCACTACTAAACCAAGCAAAAGGACATGACGCAGATTGAGTCATACACCACTTCCACTTCTAGGAAGATTGACTCATTGTAGAAATACAAAGTGCCTTGCTGGGGATTGCTGCATATTTAAGTCCTCACTTCTCCCACATCCCTGAAATCGTGCGAATTGCACCTACTGCAAAAAAAAAAAAAAAAAATTCATGACATGACATTTTTGCATTGAAGCCTCTAGAACAGTGGTCTCCAAAGTGCTGCCCTTTGCTTGCCTTTCTCTGGCCCATGGGACACTATTCCTGCCACTGACCCCAAACCACGGGGTACCATTCCAGCCACCGACCCCAAACCCATGGGGCGCTATTCCGGCCACTGACCCCAAACCCATGGGGCGCTATTCCGGCCACTGACCCCAAACCCATGGGGCGCTATTCCGGCCACTGACCCCAAACCCATGGGGCACTATTCCGGCCACTGACCCCAAACCCATGGGGCACTATTCCGGCCACTGACCCCAAACCCATGGGGCACTATTCCGGCCACTGACCTCAACCACAGGGCACTATTCCTGCCACTGACCCCAACCACAGGGCACTATTCCTGCCACTGACCCCAAACCACGGGCACCATTCCTCATCCTACTGACCACATGCATGGTTTACTTCCACCGATGTTGGGGCATTTTCTATTACCACTGGACACGATCTGACCCTCCTAAAATCTGCAGAACAGTTAACTGGCCCCCTTTTTTTTTTGAAAAGTTTGGAGATTCCCGCTCTAAAACATTGCAACTGGGGTCAGTGGACCTCAGGTGCAATGCACAGGCTCCTGCCCCCAGCCCCATGTCCTTATGGAGGTATTGACCTTTGGTCGGAAGCAAACAATGGACTACAAGTGCTATGAAATCACAGCACTTGTGCTCCATTAAGATCTGCAAGTCCACCTGCATGGTAGTCTTCCCATTCACAGATCTGTGTAAAAAATGGTTGGCACACGGAATTAAAAAGAAAACCGAATTACACACACACACACACACACACACACACACACACACACCTTCAGGTAGATACGTGGGGAGCTAAATATGGGGGTATGGTAATCAAGATATATGGGTGTACCCTGAAACGTAGTCTTAAGATGCAGCCGACAATGGTGTGTCCACAACACAAAGCCTCATTCACATGGGACATAGAGGCACAAAGACTATGAATGGGCCATGTGTTTATGCACCTTGGCGCCACCAGCTTCTGGATGCAGGAGGCCAATGAAAATATATGGGGATGCAGCAGTTGCCTGGATACAGCGACTTGTCCTAATATGAGAGGCGTTCCCACGTCCACCAGCTCCAAGGTCATGACATGCTAGCAACAGGATCGCTAAGAACACGTCATGCTGTAGGGGCAGGCGAGCGCTTGCCTTAGGGATCCTATTGCTGAGGAGTGGTCCTATTCAAAAAGGATTGCTTGCAGAATTACCAATCACATTCAATCAAGGCAGATCTAGAATTGAATGGTGGACGTGAGAATCATTTTTAAAGAAGATCCGTACCAGTGCAGAGCAAATAGGGAGGTTCTCTTGAAGGCCCACACACAGCTACCAATACTCGCCTTTGCAAGCTCCCACCAATGCTCAGGTCCTCCGTTGGATCTCTCAGAAATGCACAGAGCTTTCAAGTATGGGGGGGCCCAGTGACCTCTCCTTCCATCCAGTACACCACGCTCAGGCCTCCTGGAAGGCCATTCAAACAGCTGGTCTGGTAGAATCTTATTTCTGACACCGAAGCACATGCCAGTCCCCCTTTATCTGTTTAGCGGACATGTAGCACTAGGAACATCACTAGAAGCCCTTGCACTATCTGATTATGGACATGTAAAAAGGAAATAACCAATATAAGTGGCCAGATATGGATGGAGCACAGTGACCCCATCCATTCCGATAAGAGAACTACAGATTGCCAGACGCGAGTAAAGGAACGCAACACAGAACTCTGCAACCTGTTATTTATAACTAGAACTTAGATTGTTTAGCTCAGTGCAGCTCGCTCTCTTTGGCCTACCAAGTGTGCTGGAGTCAAACCCTCATACACCTGCGCGGGAGTTGCATGATTTCCCCATCAGCAAAACATTATTGAAGACCTTGTATCTGGAGGAATGTGAGCAGCATAGCACAAGCAGGGGAAGGCGAGTATTTGGGGAAGCTCCGTTTGTTTGCATCCTCGCCCCCTCCACTGCCACATTTGGGGGGGGGGGGGGGTGGATACCGGGTTTTTACAGGTGCAACCTTTCCACCCTGTCTGCATGTAGTATAGTCTAATATAGCAGAGAGGGCAAGGAGGAAGTATCTGGTCATACAAGATCAAACAGCCTTTTTACACAATACAGTAACCGCTTAAGTTACACAGCAAGTATACCAAGCGTGCTATTCTGCATATACAGACAGATTTTACTGTTGTGGGTTTAGGGCCCTTTCACTTGTGCAACGCGATTTTACCACAATTTCGGATCAGTACGACTTTGGTCCAACTTTGGCACAATGAAAACATTAAAATGTTGTACAGAAATCGCATTTATATTATTCAGGTGCGACTTTGAGGGTTTAACACTGACGTTTATGGACCTCAAGTAGCAGGACAAGTCACACTTGTGCGAGTTGTCCTGCAACTTGGGACTGCAAAGTCGCATGACAAGTCGTAACCCATCATTTCCAAAGAGTACCGTTCATATCTGTACGACTTCAAGTCGTGATGACTTCCAAGTAGTCCCTGCATTACTTTGGCACAACTTTGATGCAACTTGAAGTCCATAGACCTCAATGTTAAACCCTCAAAGTGGCATGCAAATCGCACCTGAATAATATAGATGCAATTTCTGTATGACCAATATGTTTTCATTGTGCCAAAGTTGCAACTAAGTCGGACCAAAGTCGTACTGATCCCAAATCGTGGTAAAATCTCAGCAAAATCGTGTCGCACAAGTGTGAAAGGGGCCTTAAGCTTTAACGTGATAATAACTGTAGAATTTCTGAGCATGGATGCATCATCTAGGAACGCACACAGGTGCACATACCGTTCTTGGCGGCAAGGATAAAGTATAACTAAAGGCAAAGCTCTTTTTTTAGTTTTTGGATAGAGTGGAGATGCCTTAGAACACCGGTCAGTTTTTTATTGCGGTCTGAAAATCCCAAATTTTGGGTTATCCCCAGAAAAGTAATAGCAGGGAAATCTTCCAATGGGGACACTAGTTCTGTAACCCTTGTGTTCCCAAGAGATTCCCATAAAGCGGTTGTCTACCGGGATATAAAAAAAAAAAAAAAAAAACACCTGTAAGGCAAAGGCATAACAAGCTCATTATGAAATACCTTAGAACGAAGCTCCCGCAGGGCTGCCCGTTCCCTGCAGAGGAAGCAGACATCTTTGCTGTGTGGATTCTTCCGGGTTCACGGCTCTGGTGCTGTGAGTGGCCGGGAGCCTGTCTTTCCGGTGGACTTTCCTTCGCCGGGACATCACTGTGCATGTGCTGTGACATCAGCGGCTGCATTGCAAATGGAATATCTTCTAAACCGTACAGGTTTAAGAGATATTCATTTTACCAATAGGCAAGCCTCATTACAGGCTTACCTGTAGGTAAAAATCACTTTTATGGGTAGACAACCGCTTTAATTTGCAGGGATTTCTTCTCACTTCCTTTCTGGCTATGGGACAGGAAGTGCAGGGAAATCTCCCCAATGGGACACAGATGGCAAAAATAAACCTTACAGAGGTTAAAACGCTCCCTTACTCAGTCCAAAACATAAAAAAGGTCTATAGTTCTACTTTAGAATAAACATTCTAATGGCAAGGGGCATTTTACATTTGCACACCTAAGGTCATATTGTTGTCATGAATGGGGTTAAAGTACGGTATCTAAACCAAGAATTAAATAGTCCTTAGATGTGGTGGCCCCTTCCTTTGGGTTCACCTGGTGATCCTGCCACAAAAACTTCCTCTTCTAGGGCGACTGTCACTTACTCTACACGGGAGCTGGTTTTCATCCCAAGACAGGAAGTGTGCTAGGACTACAGAACACCTTCCACGTCACTCTAGAGCACAGCCAGTTCACATGGCCTGCAGGGTTGACAACAGTGCAGAGATCACAGGATAGCACCGGATTTCTGCCAGGATCAACAGGTATTCTTTGCACTTATGAACAGATAACAGAATGCTCTGCTGGGGTTTACATACACCAAGTGATGGATACCATCTAACAATATTCAACATGTTCTGTGAAATCTCCACCGAGTTCTGGGTCTGCAAATCCTTTATGAGGAACTTCCACTTACCCTGTTGGAATAAATATAGAGATATATATATATATATATATATATATATATATATATATATATATATATATATATATATATACACACTTCTAGCAGTGCATCAAGCGTGCGAACATGCAAGGACGGGAACACTGAAAACAAGAAAGGTGGTTTACAAGAGCCAGGAATGATGGACCCAAGAGGCATGGAAGCTTCACTCAGCATGGATGGGGGAATCTCTATTGCCAGCTATATTCAGGTACTTGCAGCATAGGCAGCTGCCTGAATACCGATAATTTTCCATCTAGCTCATGATTATTAAATCAACTGGTTGAGCCATTTGGTGCTTGCAGAGCTACTCATGGCTCGCTTTAGCAAGAATCGGAGGAAATTTAAGCAATCTATGGAGACCTTAAAAAGCAGAACTTAACCCAAAAGGGGAAGTTCTGCTCCCCCACCCCATATTTGGAATATTATAGGATTATATTTTATAATTTAATTATTTTTTTTTTGGAGCGGGTACAGAGTTTTGGCAGGCTTCCACCGACCGCAACCTTCTGGGACATGTCGCAGGTCTCGGGGGGGCTGCAGGACCAGTCACAGGGCAGAGCGTGGCTCATTCATGTGCACTGAGAAGCCACAAGTCAGTTGCTTCCCACAGTTAACATGCTAGTACCAGGGACCCAAAGACCAGAGAAGAGCCGGCTCGAGTGAGGACAGCGCTGGATCCCTGGACAGGTGAGTGTCGGTTTATTAAAAGTCAGCAACTACAGTTTTTGTAGCTGCTGACTTATTTTTTTGGAACCTGACTGAAGCTCCTCTTTAACCACTTCAGCCCCGGAAGGATTTCCTGCTTTAGGACCGGAGCCCTTTTTGCGATTCGGCACTGCGTCGCTTTAACTGACAATTGCGCGGTCGTGCGACGTTGTACCCAAACTAAATTTGCGTCCTTTTTTTCCCACAAACAGAGCTTTCTTTTGGTGGTATTTGATCCCCTCTGCGTCATTTCTGATCGCCGCTATAAACAAAAGAAGAGCGACAATTTTGCAAAAAAACCCAAATTTCTTACTTTTTGCTAGAATACAAATCCAAAAAAAAAAATATAAAAAAACATTTTTCACCGATTTATATTCTTCCTCATATTTGCGATAAAAAAAAAAAAAATCGCAATCTGCGTTTATTGATTGGTTTGCGCAAAAGTGGTCGCGTTTACAGATGATGAGAATTCATTTTTGGGGTTTTTTTTTTTTTTTTTTACTAGTAATGGCGGCGATCTGCGATTTTTTGCGGTACTGCGATATTTCACCGGACATGTCGGACTATTTTGACACTTTTTTGGGACCATTGGCATTTATACAGCGATCAGTGCTATAAAAATGCACTGATTACTGTGTAAATGCCATTGGCAGTGAAGGGGTTAACCTGCAGGGGGCGCTCTAAGGGTTAACTATGTTCCCTGGGCGTGTTCTAACTGTATGGGGGATGCCCTAGCTGGGGAAGGGAAGTGATCACAGCCTTCACGTACAGGAAGGCTGTGATCACATCCCTTCCCCCTCACACAGAGCGGAGGTCCGTGTTTACTTACACGGACCTCCGCTCCTTCACTCCGGGGGGGCCATCGCGGGTAGCCGGCGGCAATCGAAGCCGCCGCACCCGCTCCCTGGCCCTCCCCGAACACAGTGAGCGCGCGCCTCCGGCGGCACGCGCGCGCTCACTAGGCTCGTGAGCGCGGCCGCCGTCATATGACGGCGATTTGCGCTCACGAGCCACCTTGCCGCCGTCAAATGCCGATCGGCGGTCGGCAAGGGGTTAAAGTCTAACTCCAGCTTTGCGGTCACTAAATTAGTTTGTTTTGGCCAAGCTGGCCCATATAAACCATTACCTTTACTAATAAATGCAGCTGTTGTCCACACTGTATAGACGATATATGCAGCATCCACTACACAGCATACAAATGCCATGTTCTGCATTTACAGGAAGCTTTGTATTTCATCAGTAACAAGGCTTCCTCTGATTGGCTGAAATGGAGAGGCGGGCGGATGGTTTACATTTACGATAGCACCGTCAACAGCAGGCTGTACACTGCCTGGGTGCAGGAAATATACAGTCAATTACACTGAACGGGCTCAGGTGGCCCAAGTGCAAGAGGCCTAAGGGTTCATGAACATGGGTGTAATTAACCACTTGCAGACCGCCCACAGTGGCTTCATGGCAGCAAAGTGGTTTGTTATCGCTCACTGTGTCCGGGGGGGCCCAGGGAGCGACTCGATCTCCGCTGGCTACCCGCAATGGCTCCCCCGCAATGAGAGAACAGAGGTCCTTGTATGTAAACACCTGTATATGGAAGCCATGATCACTCCCTTCCCCCTGCCAGCCCAGCCCCCATACAGTTAGAACACACAGAGGGAACACAGTTAACCCTTAGAGCACCCCCTCCAGGTTAACCCCTCCACTGCCAAAGGCATTTACAAAGTAATCATGAATTTTCATAGCACTGATCGCTGTATAAATGCCAATGGTCCCCAAAAAAAGTATCAAAATGGTCCGAGATGTCTGCTGCAAAATCGCTGTACCACAAAAAAAAAAAAAAAAAAAAAAAAGTAAAATTTAAAAAAAAAAAAATCCCATAAATTAATGCTCATCATTCGTTAACGCGGCAACTTTTGCGCAAACCAATCAATGAACGCTGATTTTGTTTACCAAAAATGTGAGGAAGAATATAAATCGGGCAAAACCGATGAAAAACATTTTTTTATATATTTTTTTTGGATTTGTATTTTAGCAAAAAGAAAGTTTTTTGTTTTTTTTTGCAAAATTGTCACTCTGTTTATAGCGGTGATCAGAAGTGACACAGAGGTGATCAAATACCACCAAAAGAAAGCTCCATTTGTGGGGGGAAAAAAAAGGAGGCAAATTTAGTTTGGGTACAACGTAGCACGACCGCGCAATTGTTAACCTTAAAGCATTGTTTGCATTAAGAAAAAAAAAGCAATTTTTAAGTTCCCTGTGCCCCCCCAACCCTCCCCTGCATGAAGAGTAAGGCTCCTTTCACACTGAAGCGCTTTACAGACACCATTTAGCTAAAAATCGCGTCTGTAAAGCGCCTCAAAAATCCCCCCAATCCACCCCAATGTGAAAGCCCCGAGTTCTTTCACACTGGGGCGGTGCGCTAGCAGGACGTTACAAAAAGTCCTGCAAGCAGCATCTTTGGGGGCGGTGAGGGGATTAGTGTATATACCGCTCCTCTACCACCCCTGCCATTGAAATGAATGGCAAGCGCTTCCGAAGCAGCAGCACAACGCCTCGGTAGCACGGAGCGCTGGCACTTTTAACCCAGTTTGAACCCCTTGTGGGGGGTTAAAAGCGCTGCGCTCCCGTCTGCATAGCGGAGCCCTATCGCCGCGGCTAAGACTGCAGTGAGAAAGTAGCCCAAGAGGGGAGAAGGAGATCAGCGCTGTGCACGGATGCATCTATGCTCCCCTTTCTTCTTCACAGCATTCAAGAAACAGCAGAAGTCATTGGCTCTTGCTGCTGTCAATCAAATGCAATGAAGAGGAAGTGGGGGGGTGGGCCTGTGTCCCGCTGTGCAAATCTATGGATTGCAGCTCCATAGACACACAGGTCGGGAGCGCATGGACAACCTTTCTCCACATAGCAAGTGGCTGGCTATGGTGGACATAGAGAAGAGGAGGAGCAAAGATCACAGCCGGGGACACCAGGAGGAGGATCGTGGCCACTATGCAATACCACTGCACAGAGCAGGTAAGTATAACAGGTTTATTATTTTCATTTAAAAAAAAAAAAAAAAATATATAATAATGAATTTAATAACACTTTAATTTCTGCTTTGATATTTGAACAGGGGAGTGGGGATCCCCCAGCCTGAGCACCGAATCTCAGCAAGTATTTTCCAATTGTGCGGTTGAGCTTGGGTATCTCCTGCTTGGATTTACAAGCATATATCCATAAATTACACCAAATTGCTCATCTCAAATTCTGCTCTAAATTAGGTTATGGAGCTAAACCGCCTTACATGATTTAAATCAAGTTTAAAGACTTCATCACATTAGCAGCATTGTATACCAACCCCTGAGCAAAATCGGCAGGTGTTCAGGAGGCGATGACTGCATAGTAACCACATTACATTGGCCAACATGGGTGAGTTTGCAGGTGGCATATATAGAGTTAAAATTGCTGCACGGCAAAGCAAAGCAATGTGGCTGCAGCAATTCTTTAACACAGCTGAGCAGCACCATGTTCGCTTGCAGGAGAGCAGTCATGGGCAGTAAAATGCCTGTTTTTACCACCCCCTGGCCACCTGTGTGATAAAAGAATGGGAAATAAATCTCTTTTCAGAGAAGAGCTTGATAGCTGGCTGGCAAGCTTTAACCCTGCAAGTTTGCAGCGTGCACATTGTTTGTGGTTGTGGTGTGGCTCCAGTCACTTGAATGGGTCAGTACCACCGTTTAACTAGGCAATGTTTAGGGGTAGTAAAGAGGCAATGTGAAGGGGCGATATGTTTATACTGGTGTGTGATATGTAGGGGCAGTGTGGGGGCAATGAATACGTTGGTGCTGGTGTGCGATGTGTAAGGGTAGTGAAGGGGCAATGCATTGGTGATGGTATGAGAGGTGTAGGTGCTGTGAAGGGATGATGCAAACTTTTGTTCAGCACCTGGGTTGTCTGGTTTGCACTCTGCGGTTACCCGCCCCCTCAGCTCCCGGAGTGGCGTGTTGCTGGGCCCTGGGGCCCACCGGTGTTGCATCAGGGTGCACGGGTGGTTGCTCCGGGTACCGTGGATGTCAGGGTAGGTGCTCCTATTGTTTATTCCATTTTTAGCTTCTTCCCCTGCTCTATGGTTTGACTGTAAACCTTTATGGTTATACAATTTTTTACTTTTACAGATATATTTTGATGCATGTCTCATTAGCTCCTGGCGAGTGACAGGTCACAAAACGCGTAGAGCCCTACATTTGAGGTTTACACTCCATCTAGCCTTTTACTGCACTCCACTGGTTAAACCATGTCGGGGATTTACTATCAATTATCTCAATGTCTGTACAACTATTTATGTGGAATATTGTGTACTATGTATTGCGTTTACTGTTGTACTGTTGATACAATTAAAAGTTACCTTTTTACTCAACTACCAGCCGTCTAGCCTCACTCAAAGTCCCAAACCCCTTCTTTTTCTATGATGATGGGAAGGAGAAGTGAAGGGGTAATGCATTGGTGCTGGTGTGTGATGTGTAGGGGAAACGAGTTGGTGCTGGTGTCCGATGTGTAGGGGCATGAGGGGGCGATGTGTTGGAGCAGTGAAGAGGCAATGCATTGATGCTGATGTGTAGGGGCAGTAAAGGTACAATGCGTTGGTGCAGATGTGCAATATGTAGTGCTAGGGAGGGGGCAATTAATCCATTGATGGTCTGATGTGTAAGGGCAGTGAAGGGTGTGTTGGTGCTGGTGTGCAATGTGTAGGGGCATGAGGGGGTGATGCATTGGGAGCAGTGAAAAGGCAATGCATTGGTGAAGGTATGCGATGTATAGGGGTGATGCATTGGAGCAGTGAAGGGGCAATGCAATGGTGCTGGTGTATGATGTGTAGGGGCAGTAAAGAGGTGATGGATTATTGAAGGTATGCAATGGTGCATGATGTGTAGGGGCAGCGAGAGGGCAATGCACTGGTGCTGCTGTAGGATGTGTAGGGGCAGTGAGGGGGCAATGCATTGGTGCTGGTGTGGAATATGTAGGGGTGGTGAGGGGGCAATGCGCTGGTGTGGAATGTGTAGGGGCAGTGAGGGGGCAATGCATTGGTGCATGTTTGTTACACAAAACACTGCAACCCTTAAAGTATTTTAGTGTGAAGATCTCAGAAATTGTGTGAACGGGCCCTTATTAAAAAAAATAAATAAATAAAAAAATAAAAAAAAAATCAGTCCCAACCTCTGTCCCCGTCACCATGTCTGGAGCATAACTTTAGAAATTATTCAGAAA
>BLSH010166049.1:0-19313 GCA_018402905.1 Glandirana rugosa
GTACGTTCAACTGTTGAAAGCACCGCCACAGACGGTCAATTCTGCATGCAACGGTCGTGAGTACGACGTGTTGAACACGATCGTCGTCCCGTGTGTACGGGGCATAAGATTAAAAGAAATGTATCTTTCTGTTTCTTTATCTACAGATCAAAGGGATGAACTTCGATCTGCAGATGAAGTCAGTTTACAGCAACATGCCAAGTGAAAAAAAAATGTTTGTGTTTTTTATTAAATGTTCCTCTGTTTAACCCCTTATTAACTCTTAATTTACTATAATCAGTCTTAATTAACTCCTTATTCTCCTCCATTTAATTATTATTTTCCTGCTGATTTTTTTTGTTCACTTCTATTTTATAAACTATTAATAATTAAAACTATTTTTTGTTTGCTTTGTTCATTAATATTTTTACACCTTTAACATATATTTACACATTTTACATTGAAAAAAGTGCAAAATGTTAAAAAAAAAATGTATTTTATTTGTAGATAGCTTTTCAATGCTTTGTACCATTGCTGACAATTGAAGTGTAAACAAAACAGTTGCGATAGGTAATAAAAAAAAAAGTACTTGTTGTAAAAGTACTTGTTATACTTGTTGTAAAAGTACTTGTTGTAAAAGTACTTGTCGTAAAAAAAAATTATATTGTTGCATCCCTAATTTTTTTGTGACGAGAAAATTTGAATGAACAGGATGGAAATTTTTGTGAAATGAATAAATATCTGACAGTGAATGTGTTTTATGTTAAACATACATTTATACCTAAATTGAAGGTCAAAAGCAAACACAACCTTAATTCATTTTCTAATGACATTCATCAAGTCATCAAATATAATTTTCATACGCATGTTCCTTCAAAATCTAGTAGTGTATGGCCAGTTTTAGATAGAGATGAAGGCTCTAACTATTTCACTCAGCTAGAAAATGGAAAATTGTATCAAATACTTACCGTAATTTACCCCTCCTGGTGCCAAAGCTTGACAGCATATGTGTTGGCTGCCATGTTGGCACCAGGAAAACGGAAAATTGTATCCAATACTTACTGGAACCAATCCATAGAGGGTTAGTACCACACATATGCTGCCATGTTGACGCCAGGTAAAAGTGTTTTTATTGCTGTTGGGAGGGGTTCCCATCATTCTCTGTTCTGTCTCATACCCTACCGAAGAGAAAGGAGGAAGGGGAGATGTTCCCCGCTTCCTTTTCTTTCTGGGTTAAGGCAAATTACCTAATGACAGCTTTCCCGAATACAAGCAAAAAGTTTGGGCTGTACCTGAGCTTTTAATAGAAATGTCCTGTCTAAATGCACATACCACCAGATGTCTGTTGGTATCTTAGTAAGATAAGTGCGCTTTTGTACACCTCTCCGATTTAGTGTCACTTTATTACAGATATCTGCCTTCCCAGACCTCTGAGCTAAGGCCTGCTTCCCTACCCACACCCTGCCTAAAAAGAGTGTGCTCAGTGGTCATTGGAGTGTTCTCCATGTACAGAGGGATAAGAATTGGGCACTTATTGCCCCTTGTTCCTGCAAATGATATAATCATAGACTAGTCAATACAATGAGAAATGGTTGGAATCTTGCTTTTCTTGTCTTACTGTTCAATCTAACAAGAGGTGAGGTTTGTCAAACTTACATGAAAATGCCCTTTAACCTTGTTTACGGTGAAGTGACTAATTATAGATAGTAGCAATTAGACTCACCTCTTTCTTCTTTTAAACTTAGGTTGCAGATACAGAATGAAGGTGGGATTAGCTCCCAGTACAGAAGATGGCAACTGGTCCCATCACTCCTTGGCAAATAGAAGGAGAAGAAATGGAAACAGTGATAGATTTTATCTTCCTAGGCTCCAAGATCACAGCAAACGGTGACTGTTGTCATGAAATTAAGAGATGCTTGCTTCTTGGGAGGAAAGCAATGGCAAACCTAGACAACATTATAAAAAGCAGGGACATCACTCTTCCTACAAAGTGCCGTATAGTCAAAACTATGGTATTCCCAGTAGTAGCCTATGGCTGTGAAAGTTGGACCATAAGGAAGGCTGAACACCAAAGAATTGTTACTTTTGAACTATGGTGTTGGAGAAGACTCTTGAAAGTCCCTTGGATGGCAAGAAGACTAAACCAGTTAATCATGAAGATAATAAAACATGAATATTCATTGGAAGGACAGATCCTGAAGCTGAAACTTGAATACTTTGGCCACCTAATGTGAAGAGAGGACTCATTGGAAAAGACCCTGATGCTGGGAAACAAGGAAGGAAAAAGAAGGAGAGGGCAACAGAAAACCAGATGGATAGATAGCATCATCCAAACAATGAACATGAAGTTATGCAAGCTCCAGGAGGCAATGGAGAACAGAAAAGCCTGGCGAGCTATGGTCCATGAGGTCATGAAGAGTCGGACATGACTAAACGACCGAACAACTAAAAATCACCTGAGCATTGACACCCCAGTAACCTCTCCATGGCATGCATGACCACTAAATACAAAAGGGACTGATCACAGGAAAAAAAGAGAGTATTATCGATCCTTGCAAGGAATAAAAAAAAGAAAAAAGGCTTGACCTATTGTCTGGAACAACTGGAAGCTTACTTAGTTTATTAGCCTGCTCAAGAGAATGGCAGCCGGAATTTGACTGGTCTTGGGTTATCTGGCTCCCAGTTCACTATGTTTGTATTATCCACCACCGGCAAATGTCAATAATGCTCGCTCTCCTTTTAAACTTTGCCATTGGCATTGATTTTAAAGCTGAATTCCAGGAATTCAGCTCCTTTGTATAAAATGAAGGCACAATATGAGCTAAGTCCAGTGAGGTGCATGACACCTCCTGGGCTGAGCTCTATTATTTATATCTGACAGCTTTATAGTACTCCTGAAAGACAGCTATCGCTGTAGTTACAGGAAAGTGACACGCTTCTGAGCTCTGCATCTTGAACAGGAGAGTCTCTGCAGCTGCTATGCCTGCCCCTTCCTTCCTCCTGCCCAATCACAGGAACATTAGTATTATGTGAATACATTCAGGCTTTTGTGAATAGGCAGCAGAGGGAAGAGGCATAACTTCTCTATTTATTTCTCTCCTCTTAGATCCCCAGAGTGTCTCTCTGGCAGAGCAATAAACATGTCAAATGTAAATAGAGATAAGCCCAGGAGATGTCATGCAGCGCCTTGGACTTAAAGTGGAACTTCACTCTCTCAATCAACATTGACTATTTTAATACTTATGCTGCTAGCATTAGCAAATGGATAGGAAAATAAATCATATTTGCCTGTTTTAAACTTTTTTTTTAAGTTTTTTACATTTCTCCAGTTACTTCCTGATTTCCGTGCCTAGACAAATGATGTCATACATCCCAGGAGTCTTCAGGAGGAGAGGAGGGGCTTTCTCAGCTAAATGCATCCTTTCCTGCTTGCATGCCTGAGGTAAGGACAGGTGGATTCCAGGAAGTAAATGCTACATGTATCTGGCCTTACTCAAGAAGGTCACAGGCAGAAATGGTAGGGCGTGTTTTCCAAAGTGATTTCTCAACAAAATAAAGCATGGAGGCATGGATGGATGGGTGAGTTTGCTTTGAATATTAAAAATTAATAAAATGCATTTTTGATTTGTGGTGCTCAGATGAAGTGTAGTTCCACTTTAACCAAGTGTGGCTGCACTTTTTTACAAAGTGGATGGATTCTTGGAATTTGACTTTAAAGCACATCTTAACCCAAGAACAACATTTAATATTTTGCAGTCTACCATGCCTTAACCACTTCCCGACCGCGCCATAGCCGAATGACGGATACAGCGCGGCCCTAAAATGCTGGGAGGCCGTCAATAGGCGTCCTCCCATTCGGCTTGCGCTGGGCGCGCTCCCGTCGGCGCCGCCGCGGGAGCGTGCCCGCGGGTCCGGCAGACCCGATGTCCGCTGGGGACCCGCGATCTCCTTACAGGGAGGAGGAACGGGGAACCGCTGAAGTAAACATGGCGGTTCCCCGTTCTGTGAGGGGGGGCATGCTAGATCTACTGATCCCTGTCACTGGGATCAGTTAGATCTGTCATGCCCCTGCCAACCCCACCCCCCCACAGTTAGAACACACCCAGGGAACACTTTTAACCCCTTCACTGCCCCCTGCAGGTTAACCCCTTCACTGCCAATGACATTTATACAGTAATCAGTGGACATTTAAATTTCTGATCGCTGTATAAATGTCATTAGTCCCAAAAAAGTGTCAAAAACGTCCGACATGTCCGCCGCAATATCGCAGTCCCAATAAAAATCACAGATCGCCGTCATTACCAGTAAAAAAAATAAATAAATACGCCATAAACCAATGTCCATAGTTTTTAGGCACTATAACTTTTGCGCAACCCAATCAATAAAGGCCGATTGCAATTTTTTTTACCAAAAATATGAGGAAGAATATATATCGGCCTAAACTGATGAATAAATTAGTTTTTTATTTTTGGATATGTATTATAGCAAAAAATAAAAAATATTGTTCTTTTTTCAAAATTGTTGCTCTTTTTTTGTTTATAGTGGCGATCAGAAATGACGCAGAGGGGATCAAATACCACCAAAAGAAAGCTCTATTTGTGGGAAAAAAGGACGCCAATTTGTTTGGGTACAACGTCGCACGACCGCGCAATTGTCATTCAAAGAGCGACAGCGCTGAAAACTGAAAATTGGTCCGGGCAGGAGGGGGGTTTAAGTGCCCAGTAAGGAAGTGGTTAAATGTGATGGCTGTATTATTTTTTCTTTATTTTCAACTGATGATCCTGCCAGTAACACACTTCCTGTCCTAGGGGGACAACGCTCACTCACTAATCGTTCTGTATCTTAGGTAGAGCGCAATTATCGCCTATGACAGGACAACAGAACAACTACCCCAAAATTCCTCTCCATAACATAGGGGGATGTGTTATATACACTACATTACCAAATGTATTGGGACACCTGCCTTTACACGCACATGAATTTTAATGTCATCCCAGTCTTAGTCCATAGGGTTCAATATGGAGTTGGCCCACCCTTTGTAGCTATAACAGCTTCAACTCTTTTGGGAAGGCTGTCCACAAGGTTTAGGAGTGTGTCTATGGGAATGTTTGACCATTCTTCCAGAAGCGCATTTGTGAGGTCTCACAGTCTCCACTTTAATTCATCCCAAAGGTGTTCTTTCAGGTTGAGGTCAGGGCTCTGTGCAGGCCAGTCAAGTTCCTCCACCCCAAACTTGCTCATCCATGTCTTTATGGACCTTGCTTTGCGCACTGGTAAGTAGTCATGTTGGCACAGGAAAGGGCCATCCCCAAACTGTTCCCACAAAGTTGGGAGCATGAAATTGCCCAAAATGTCTTGGTATGCTGACGCCTTAAGAGTTCCCTTCACTGGAACTAAGGGAAAAACAACCTCACACCATAATGCCCCCTCCACCAAATGATTTGGACCAGTGCACAAAGCAAGGTCCATAAAGAGATCTAGGCATATAAAATGGAACACACATATCTTCCACAGTAGTTGTGTATCAAGAAATCATAATGTACTATATGTTATCCCTTTAAATAAAATGTAGATAATACAAATGCAAAACTATAAGTATGAAAATGTTTAACTTACTTTATTAAGAGTTATTACCATTAAAAGGAGACAGAGACTTTCTAAAAGGCCACAGTTCATGCAATCAGGGGAATTTAGAATGAACTCGATGGCTGACCAGTTCTGTTTTGCTCAGTGGGCCATATTTCATGTGTGTAAACCAGTTTAAGATTATAATACAAAAACAAGGCTTGCAATCCCAGAACTAGAACTTCAAGTCTGACAATAGCTTAAGGACACAGCAATCATATAAAATAGATTTCAGCTATACAAAGACTTATTCAGATCCTACTGCTTAGCTCAGAATTCCTGTTCTGTTTGGTCTTAAATGCACCTGACTTCAACCTCGGAATACTACTACAGACAGGCAGCCAAAACATTTCAGAGTCACTGTGCTGCTTACAATACAGGAATAATAAAATTATGTTAAATCCATAGAATATAGTCAATGTTCTTTGCCACTAGGAATGTTTTCATCATCCTGATTCTGCCAGGGAAGCAACATTGGAAAAGTTTGAACCACTGAGACCAACCTAGAACATACAGCATAGAGCAGGGATATGCAATTAGCGGACCTCCAGCTGTTGCAGAACTACAAATCCCATGAGGCATAGCAAGACTCTGACAGCTACAAGCATGACACCCAGAGGCAGAGGCATGATGGGACTTGTAGTTTTGCAATGGTTGGAGGTCCGCTAATTGCATATCCTTGGCACAGAGCAGGGATATGCAATTAGCGGACCTTCAGCTGTTGCAGAACTACAAGTCCCATGAGGCATAGCAAGACTCTGACAGCCACAAGCATGACACCCAGAGGCAGAGGCATGATGGGACTTGTAGTTTTGCAACATCTGGAGGTCCGCTAATTGCTTATCCCTGGCATAGAGGGATGTATCTCTCAATTTACCATAGAATTACACAGAAAGAGCTAGTGGTGAATTTATAAAAACATTTGCATAGGGATTTTCCCACTGAAAGTGCATAGTCTGTGAAAACAAAACAAATAAATTATTAGGCTATTTCCCGTGTTGGACAAATGTTTTTTATTGATTTAAAATGGAAAATACTGCATTTAGCCACTAGATGGTGCTAATTATAATAGAAATTGATAGTTATCGCCATCTAGTGGAGAAATGTGGTATTCTCATATATCCAGCGCAGGAAATAGCCTAATAGGAATAGTTTCTTGGTCCTGTTCACACAGAACGAGTGTGCATGCACTTTTACTGAGCAAATTGCTATGCGAGTTCCTTATAAATACACCCCTTGGAATTCGAAGAACAGGCTGTGCTGACCTGATCAATCTGTCAGCCTCACTAGAAAAATAAAAATTCATAATAACCATCCAGAATGCTTATAGAGTAAAATTAAGTATTTATGACAACATTACAGCTACAGCAAATATTTAAAGGTCAGTTCACAAAACCAAAATAAAAACTGATAATAAATGAATCTCAGACAGCGCTTGTTATAACATAGACTAGTAATTACCCAAAAATGATATATGAATGCCACTAATGTGATAGTGAGTGACAGACAATAGCACAAATGTAAACATAAGTGACAAATAAAAATTAAAGTGACATAATGCAAAAGAGTCTTTTGTGCAATCTTGGACCGGTTATTCTCTAGAGACAGGTTTGTCTCTGTTAACCCCTGCAGCACTGGAAATGTACAGTGGTGAGGGTAAAGGGGGCATCAGAGGACAGAAGATTTCCACTAAAGAAACAGCCTTCAGCACAAGAGACACATATATTGCCGTGTACTGATTTTTATAAGAAACCTTTTATTTCCACTGACCAATAGGGATACTCAGAAAGTGACGGGCTTTGTAGCTTATGCATGTATTTGCAAATGTGTGCAAATTAATCCCCTGTTTTTAATGCATACTGTTAGACAGGCTGATACGGTTGGTTGCAGGCTGGTTGGTAAGTTGAGCTGGGAATTACTTTGGTTTTGTTTTGCATGCGTTGCCATTCCATATGCTCCTTGCCACGAAGGCCAGTTATAGGTAGGAGCAGTGGTCATTTGTTTGTACTGTTGGAATACTGGTGAGGGTATGTACTGGACACCTTTGCTGGCATAGTGCTATATGCTGGGTGTCCAGAGTGCCCCTGTTCCTTTAAGGAGGGTTGGGCTGCCTCTAGGCTCACCTGCCCTCTGCCTATCCATTATAATGCATGAGTTTCTACTATGGAGGCTCTCAAAATTTAGCGTTAGGACTACAGATAGTATTGGGATGCCTTGACGGGGCTCTGCAGCTTACACATGTATTTGCAATGTGTGTAAACTAAACCCTGTTTTTAACGCATACTGTTAGACAGAATAATTAGGTTGGTTAGCAGACTGGTCGGTAAGTTGAGCTAGGAATTTCTTTGGTTTTGTTTTGCATGTGTTGCCCTTCCATGTGCTCCTTGCTGCAAAGGCCAGTTATAGGTTAGGGCAGTGGGCAATTGTTTGTACTGCGGATACTCAGAAGGTGAGTGGGAGCCAAGGTTGACTTTTGCAGGAAAGTCGATATTCTCACATAATTTTTTTTCCAGCTCTAATCATCAAAGAAAAACTCTGCTGACCATTGCTTCCCCCATCATCTGAATTGCCCGGGCTTGTGACATCCACCGGCAACATTCACGCGTTATGTTGCCTGGTTTGGGGTCGCCGCCATCCCTCCTGCCTCAGCTCCCGGCCCAGGTACGCCTGGGCGATTCGCATGCCGCCTGTACTTGGACAGAAAAGTAGGATTTAGGGGCTCCTGTCCCGGGGGGGACACTGTCTCATACCTCCTCTTGTCTGTTTCCCCTGCTATGCACTAACTCTACATCTATCTTTAATTTTAGACAACTAATTTAGATAAACTACAACACCTGCTCCCGATGAGTGATTCCAAGTCATGAAACGCGTAGGGATATTCATTGCTATGCATTGTTATATCCAAGTATTTTTTACCTATTTTACCGGGGTATTTTTCCCCAGGGGGCATCATGAGGTCATGGACCACGCAAAGTATTTGTTGTGTTTTACTATTATGTATTCATGAACCTAATGGATCGGGGATATGTACACAATGCTATCTATTAT
Organism: Glandirana rugosa; assembly: GCA_018402905.1. Taxonomy (NCBI): domain Eukaryota; kingdom Metazoa; phylum Chordata; class Amphibia; order Anura; family Ranidae; genus Glandirana; species Glandirana rugosa. Next base: position 8,653 of record BLSH010166049.1, read on the forward strand.
TATATATTATCAATACATTGTTCAATCATGTTATTATCAAATTCTTCTGCCAACTTGCATATGTATTTACTGTATATTATTGTTACCTCACCAATAAACCTTTTTTATCATGATCCATTGTATATTTTATTCCCTACACGTGTGTCATATAAAGTCCCAGCTCCTCCATTTTTCACTTTACCAAGTGGCAGGGATGGAAGCACGTGGCTCTACCATGTCACAGCTCAATCTAAAGTCCCAATTTTCCCCACCCCTTCTTCTAACATTCATACCTGAAATATTCATATTGGGAACGCTGACCCTTTAAAACAGAAGCACAATCATTCGTTTTATAATACAAAGACAGTTGTGGAAAAACAATGAGAAGAAAGCGCCCAATGTCACGCGGCTAATTATCTTCCACTGCAATGAAATATGAATGTTATTTAAAAGTCGGCGCAGACAACAGAGTTACAATTTCGGACATCCACTATTGGAGAAGATTCTGGTAATTAGTTGACATTTTCATAAGGATCAGCGCCGCAACAAAGACATCATCCATTCAAACCGCATTCCTGCTGAAAGAGCGTGACCATGACGCTTACACATCCATGGCAGAATATAGGGGTGTGAAGGTACAAAGAAACAAGGAGATATCTGTACCCTACAGCTAAAATGTTTCCCTTTAGGCATTCTCGCCCATAGCAGCCAATCAGCATTGAGGCTCAGCCGCGGAGTGAAACATTTTATGCCTCGACACAGCAACAATGACAGGAAAAGATTGCAATGTTACAATCTTACAATGTTTCAACATGCGGAATTAGAAAGTATTTTGAAAGGACCCTGAACAAAACAACAGGAAACTAACACATGTACCCAGCATTTATAAAATGAGCAGTACACAATGGTGCAGCCACAAAGTTTGGTGCTCACAGAGGGTGATAGAGCTGTGCAGATCAGGATCCCTAACTGACATTTATTTCTCAAGAGGTATCATTAACTTTAATGATAGGGAGTGCCCGGATTCATAAGGGGCAACTGCCATGGGCCCCCTGACAGAAGGGCCCCACCCCTCTATACTAAAATAGTATAAAACAATATAACAAATTATGTAAAATAGTAAAAAATAAATAATATAAAATATATAATAATAAAAAATGACTTTCTTTTATAAAATGTATCTTGGGAAGTAATATTTTGCCGGCCTTCATCTGTAAAAGTTTTCACTGTGGACTCGTATATTGCATTGTTTTTAAAAAATGAATTTTGGCAGCCCAAGTGAACCACACGTAGGTTTCATGTACACATAGCCTACTTTGACCGCTGACCGTGGGAAAACGCAACACGCGGCAAAATCGTGGCAAAATTGAACTGCAATCTTACCCCGATATTGCCAGCGGTCAAAACGTTCCTATCCTGAACTCGATTCTTCCGCATTCAGGAGAGAGAGGTTGAAGCTCCTCTAACCGCAGCAGCTCCTAAACGCCGCTAAAAGCCTATGTGGACATGGACACCTAGGCTTTTATGGAGTTGAGTTTAGGAGCTTTGGCAAAAAACACCAAAAGCTCCTAAACTCAAGTTTAGGAGGTGTAGTGTACATGAAGCCATAGAGCACTATGACTGCGTGTGCTTAGGTGTGCACAGCTTATTGCATTAGGGTGTGCACCACAAACAAACATGAGTGTGTGTGTATATATGTCAGAAGGGCAGAGATCGGTATCAGTCGTTTATTTTTATTTTATTTTTTTTTACAATTTATTTTTTTTTAATTATTTTTTACAATATTATATTTTATTTTTTTTTTTTACAATTTTATTTAGGAGCCCTGCTGGGGGGCTTTGGTGAAATATCAGGGGTCTAAACAGACCCCTGATGTCTCTCTTCTGAGACAGAGAAAGTGACTGAGGACAGAGATTGCCCCGTCCCTTTCTCTGCAGCCAGGCAGAAGGGGGAATCTGCACAGTACAGGGTGATTAGGGTGTGCCCAGGCACACCTGCCATCCTATGTGCGCACGCCTATGTGTATGTGTGCACACATGACCTCCGAATGAGGTTGGTTCATGCATTTTAAAAATATGAGAATATAAACCAACTCAGAACCTTAAGTGCCCCAGGCCCCCCAAGGTCTAAATCTTGCTCTAATGTTGGGTGTCCCATGTGTGGAGCTGCTGCGTTAAGCTGGCCATAGATGGCTAAAATGTTAAAGAAAGTTCTGGGGAAAAGGTGGTTCTAGGAAAGTTAATTTGTGTTTCTAATCATTGGTGGGCCAAATCAACATTTGTTTTCATCCACAGTGGCGAGAAAATTTGAAGGAGCAGGATGGAAATTTTTTCTCGAAGGAACACATTTTTAACAGTGTTCGTGGTTTTCGCTTGGTAAAGTCCATTCATTCCAAAATCAAATATTTAAAGCAAACAAAATCTTTCAAATGACGAAAGAATGTCCTGAGAATTTTCGTACAAATTTGCCCAAGACTTTTCCTAAGAATCTTGGTTTGAAATTCTATCCATCTATGTCCGGCTTTAGGTAAAACGTTTTTGTTTCATTCATCCCATACACTACTGTACACGGTGAACTTCCAGTACTGAAACTTACAGTCCTGGCTTTAATACAGGGATGATAGCAGGTTGCTCACTCTCCACCTTGTCCATTCACAAAACGTCTTGTATTCTTTACTATTCTTTATTTTTGGTAGCGTTCATCCGCCTTTCCTTTCCCCTTATCCATTCACAGAATGCCTTGTATTCTGTGAAAAGAATACAAGACATTTTCTAAATGGACACGGCGGAGAGCGAGCGACCTGCTATCATCGATGTACCTGAACCAGGACTGTAAGTTTCAATACTATATTTTTTATATTGCAAATGTTTAAAAATTGCTTCTTCCTGCTGTTCAGCTTTAACCCCCATTCAGTATTTATAGCTGATGCTTAAAGCTCCAAAATGCTCTTCAATCAGAACCCAGTGTTTTAACATTGTCCTTGTTCAATTTGACCATCCAGGCACCTGGAGCTTAACGCCTGGAGCTTGAGAAGGTACATAAGTTACTTTTGAATCAGAATGGGCCATTTTTGGCCCCATTGACTTCAATGTAAGCGAGTGAAAAAACTGTGCGTGCAACATGCGTTCTCAGGCAATCCCGCATGGTAGCGTTGTCACCCAGTGAACAGGGTAGGCTGATATGGACATGTAGTTTTGAATGGACTTTAATTAAAACAAATTAACATATTTTAAACAGTCACAGCAACAGTTTTATTTCTTTTGAAATTATGTTTTGAACAATATGAATAAAAGTTAAAGCGTTTGTTACCCCCAACACTTCATATTCCTGATATGTGCCTGCTGTATCATGTACTTGTATGAGAAAGTATCCTGTTCTCTTTGTATTGCTTCCTTTGTGTGAAATCCCTGGTGTTCCTGTCAGTCCCTCTGCTTTCGTATATAAAAACTGACCACACTAAGCAGGAGAGCACACTTTGATCAGTTCTCTAGCTATGCTGGGAACCCAGTGTGCTCTCCTCCAATGATCAGACTTGTCCTGACACGCCACCCACTGCACAGCCATTCACTGGGAAGCTCTGTGTGCTGCTGTTTCTCCTCCCCCAGCTCTTATGCAACTGAGAACAGAGGGAACGTGATCACTTATAAAAAGGGAAAAGATGTATTTATAATGTTTTTTTATATCTATACAAAAATGTTTGCCCTTCATTTCTATTCTAAACTGAATGTGTTGTTTTACAAGGTGATTGTTTACAATCACCCTCCTCAGTGTTAGGCCTTGTTCACATAAGGCGACTTGAAATTCCAAATCGGGGCAAAACGCATGACAAGCCCTTGGGTTTATTCTTAGTGGCACCCCAAACATGGTGCAATTCTGCCGTGATTGTCACGCAGCAATCGTGACAAAACGCGCAGTTAAAAATCTTGCTAATCTTGTCGCCCTAAAAACGGGCAGGAGCTTCTTTTGGGTAACAAACGTGCATAGGGTAGCCCGTTGAATTGTATATGCTGCCCTGTGTGTGACACACATTTCGGCGTGTAAATAGCGCTTTAAAAATCGCAAGCCCTCATTCCCACTACATTGGGGCCTTATAGTTTGTCCCAACCCATGCAACTTCTACATGTGCTTGCCAGCTCGGTCTACATGTAAACGTGGTGATAATATCAATAAAAATAGGAAATAATATACTGAATACTCTCAGGTATTAATCCCATAGAGCTACCAGAATATATTATTAATCACTATAATGGCTGTGTGGTTCCCAACACTCTCTCAGAGTCAGTAAGGTACATGAAGTAAGTATAAAATAAAAGTCTGTATAAAATATTTATAAAACTCAGAACATGGCGTTCCCAGAATATCAGATAACTGGCAAAGTGATTTTTAGCAAAAGCTTGGCCTGGCAAATATTTAATGACCCGAAGTCACTGATGCCTAGATGTCCGGACCAGGTTTTACTGGTTTCAGTGTGACTAATGTGCCCACCCAAATCATTTTCACATTGTATTTTTATGGACATATTAGACTTTTATTTGATTCACTATTTTCATAAATAAAAGTTATAAGTTGTCAAATAAAAATATAACAAAAAGTATTTTGGTTATATTATGCACTATGTTTTTTTTTCTCCTTCCTGCTATCTAAGAAAGGTCAATATGTTGTTCGAATGTAAAGTTGTATGCTGTTTCCCTTTGGGGATAACTGTATAATGGTTGTATTTTTTCTTAGTACAAGTTGATCAGCCCAGTGACTGTATAATTCAGTAAAAATTATACTTATGGTACTGATGAAGCGAGTGGCCCACGAAACTCGTAGACCGAACAATACCACCTTTATTGCCACTTACAACATTTTGTTGATTGTTTTTAATATATACAGCATATGCCTTAGAGCAATTTTATATGTGAACATTGTTTCTAATAAAAATTGCTTATTCTTAATGGTATTTTATTTATTTAACTCCCGACGGCACATAAAAAGTCCCACTTGCAGTGGAGAAAATAATTATTTGATCCCCCAGAGATTTTGTAAGTTTGCCCATTTACAAAGAAATGAAGGGTTTATAATTGTTATCATAGGTGTTTTTTACATGATAGAGACAGAATATCAACAAAAAATCCAGAAAAAACACATAAAACAAATGTTATAAATTGAGTTGCAGTTCAGTGAGTAAAATAAGAATTTGATCCCCAAGCAAAACATGACTTAGTACTTGGTGGAGAAACCCTTGTTGGCAAACACAGAGGAAAGACGTTTCTTGTAGTTGGTTACCAGGTTTGCCCACATCTCAGGAGGGATTTTAGTCCACTCATCTTTACAGTTCTTCTATGAATCTTTAAGGGTTCTTGGCTGTCGCTTGGTGAAGTTTCAGCTCCCTTCATAAATGTTCTAGAAGATTAAGGTCTGGAGACAAGGCCACTCCATGACCTTATTGTGCTTCTTGAGCCACTCTCCTTTGTTGCCTTGGCGGGATGTTTTGGGTAATTGTCATGCTGAAAGACCCATCCACGACCCATCTTCAGTGTTCAGGCTGAGGGAAGAAGGTTCTCCAAGATTTTACAATACTTGGCCCGTCCATTGGCCCCTCAATGCAGAAAAGTCGACCTGCACCTTTAGCAGAGAAACAGCCCCTAAGCACAATGGTGTGTCTTTTATACACATAACGAGTTGTCCTTAGGAGCAACTTCTTAAATTGACAGGACTAATCTATGTACCACATGAGTACCTACTGTAGCCAGCCTGTGGGAGCCATTATTGTTGGTTGTAGAGAATCAAAATCTTATTTTTCTCACTGAACTGCAACTCAATTTATAACATTTGTTTTATGTGTTTTTTCTGGATTTTGGTTGATATTCTGTCTCTATCATGTAAAATACACCTATGATAAAAATTATAGACCCTTCATTTCTTTGTAAGTGGGCAAACTTACACAATCTGCAGGGATCAAATGATTATTTTCCCCGCTGTATATATTTCTTTATTATGTACTATATACATGGGATGATGTCTCTGGGAGTTTAAATTTATTGTATTGAATTATTGGATGTCCCACCATTACACCGTTACCCTACATCAAGTTTTAATTAAACTTTTCACATTTTTTTTATTTTATTTTTTTTATGTATTTTGTCTATTTTCTTCTTTGGGAGGCCCCTGTAAGCTAGACAGGGTTGCAAACAAAGCACCACTATGCATTTGATCACCATGGTTGGCTGCCATGTTGGTCAAATGAATGAGATCCATGCTTAACGGTTCATAATGGTTAGTACAGGGATCTTCAAACTCCGGACATCCAGCTGTTGCGGAACTACGCGTCCCATGAGGCATTGTAAAACTCTGACATTCACAGACATGACTAGGCATGATGGGAATTGTAGTTCCTGCACAACTGGAGGGCCATAGTTTAAAGACCCCTGGGTTAGTCTGAGACTATTGGTGATAACGTGGTCACTGAACTAGCAGCGTTCAGAGGTGCACAATGCAAGTTGACAGCCGCAACTTAGATTAGCATTGTCTTAGCAAAGCCTACCGTCCCTGCCCTGGGAACATTAATATACAAAATGCAATCATGAAGGAATGTGATATTTAATTCCTACTATTAGCAATGACTACTGTCGCCATTTTCCAAATACATCAGTGTAAATACACATAATACGTATCACATACAGTAGGAAATAGCTGAAAGAAAACCAAAAATGTTTTCTACAGTCTTAAACACCTGTGACTAAGTACACAATTACATTCCACAAAAAGCCTTCATTTCATGCAGCCAGAATTAAAAGAAAAACAGACTTGTATATGACCTCTGCAAAAAGCAGTCAGGTGATGTTAAGCAAATAAATTCTTAGCGCTTTCAAACACAGAATGTCACATTTTTATTTTTTACAATTAGATGGAGATCTAGGCTCCTATTCACATGCTTAGCAGGCTAATCCTAACTGTCTTGCTGAAAACAGCCTGTTGTTTACAGGGCTCAATAGCTGAAGCTCAACTTACACCTTCAGATGAATAAGTCAGAACAGTGACTCCTCCATCCTTCTGTAGTGACTTTCAATTAAAGCGAGACAGCCTGACCGGAAATAGCTACTGCTATACCCTGTCTTTAGAAAACACAGTACTGCAAAAACAGTTATGGAAGCATAGTAACCACAGGGGGTCCTTCGCTTGGCACTACTGCCATTGTATTTTTGTCAGTCAATACAAGATGGTCTCTGATTGTATGAGGTGGAAAGCATGATGTTACCACCTCACCGCCCCTCTGCCTCATCCACTGAGAGAGTGCTGTGTATTCATTGAAAAAAATGCAATGCTTTTTCTGAATGGCAGTCATGCCGAGTAGGAGACCTCCTGTGGTTACTACTATGGCAATTTGCAGCTTCCACAGGAATTGCTCAGGTATGAGATTTGCATACGTGGATCGAAATTTGCCCGCTTCAGAAGGGACCAGCTAATTTTCGATCCATGTATGGGCACCCAGCTTGTACGCTGGGCAGCTTTTGATAAGGTCGCTGTATCCAACAAAGTGCGTCAAGATAAGCAACGTCCGCAAACAACACTAGAGGCCCAGAGAGCGGAGGGTGTGCAACAAACTTTTAATAGCGGGCACCACCTCTCAGAGCAAGGGGCCGAATACTATATATTGCTTTCTCCTTTTAAAGTTTTTAGTATTTGTACGTATGAATACATTTTTAAACGATATCATGTTATGAGGAGCTTTCTTTCCTGATTCCCTCCCTGCAAAAAACGCCAACAACAACCTATGGAAGTGGGAGGATCTAGCACAATCCATCACAGAGGGAAAGGTCCCCCCCCAAGAGACCTACAACCCGTTCCGACTTGTTTATCTATAAGCCAATAAGTCCAACATATCTGGTGAGTGAGTTATACCCCTGGGCTGTGGTCAAGTGGATGCACCGGGATTACAGTTACCAGAAGCACAAGAGCACAGAGCACTTTATAAAGACTTTGGCATTATAATTGATTTATTGCACTATTTTCACATTTTGTTCACTGTAAGCACTTTAATATGGTTATACTATATGTAACTGGCACTTTAGAGAATTATGTTTAAAGGGTTACAGGGGCAGATCAGCGCTGTTTATTATTCTTATTGCAGGTTTGGTTCCTTGACCAGGAAACCTTTACACAGCAGCAGGTCAATAATAAGGTTTTTTTCAGATATGCTTAAAGCGTATTCATTTAAACGCTCCTATTTTTTGGTGTGAATGTACACACATATATTGTACACAAGATTGACTTGCGTATAACCAGCCTTTTGATTTTTCCTTAACCACTTCAATACCAGGCACTTAAAACACTTCCCGCCCAGACCAATTTTTAGCTTTCAGTGCTGTTGCGCTTTGAATGAGAATTGCGCGGTCGTGCACAAAACACATTTTTTATCATTATGTTCCCACAAATAGAGCTTTCTTTTGGTGGTATTTGATCACCCCTGCGGTTTTTATTTTTTGCGCTACAAATAAAAAAAGACCGAAAATTTAAAAAAAAAAAGTTTTCTTTGTTTCTGTCACAAAACTTTGTAGAAGTACATTTTCTCCATCACTGACGGGCACTGATGTGGCTACACTGATGGGCACTGATGAGGCTACACTGACGGGCACTAATGAGGCAGTACAGATTGGCACTGATGAGGTGGCACTAATGTTGGGGCACATATATGCAGCACTGATGGGCACTGATAGGTGGCACTGATATGCGGCACTGATGGGCACTCATGGATGGCATTGATGGGCACTGATAGGTGGCACTGGTGGGCACTAATAGGTGGCACAGGTGGGCACTGATAGGTGGCACTGGTGGGCACTGGTACATGGCACTGGGGCATATAGCACTGTTAGGGATGGCACTGGCAGGCATTATATATGGGCACAGTGCCATCCCTACAGTGTACGGTATGCCCCTTACCTGGTGGTCTAGTGTGGGCTCCCTGGGTGGCCTCCAGATCTTCTCCCTGGGGGTCCAAGGGCGGCCTCCTTATGCTGTCCCTGGGGGGGCTCCCTGGTGGTCCTGGACGGCTCCCTGGTGGTCCAGTGGGGTAATCCTGAGGGGGGCTGCACTGATAAACGTTCAGCACAGCCGCCCCCCCCCCCCGTCAGGAGAGCAGCCGATCGGCTCTCCACTGCTCAGGTCTGCAGGCCTGAGCAGAGGAAAAGCAGATAAACGGCTCTTCCTGTTTACACTGTGATTAGCCGTGATTGGTCACGGCTGATCACATGGTAAAAGGCTTCTGATGGAAGCCTTTTACCTCGATCGGTAATGCGGTGGGTCAGAGTGACCCACGACACCACCGATCGCCGAGCACGATCGCGGTTTATCCTGAGGGCGTCAATAGATGCCCATCCAGGATAACGAAGCCACTGCCTGGCCGTCATTTGTCAATAGGCCAGGCGGGAAGTGGTTAATGATTATATATAGCCAGCAGCACTAATCACTCTGTGGGAAGGCTCCCTGCTGGCAGAACACAAAAGCACTGCGGGAGTGAATCTGCCAACAACACTAAGGGCACTTTCATACTGGGACGGTAGCGGTAAAGCGCCACTAGGTTTAGCGGTGCTTTACTGCTGTTATAGTGGCGCTTTTGCACCACTATTCGGACGGCAGTGGGGCACTTTTAACCGCACTTCCGAGGCGGTGTTCGGCAGCTTCAGAAGCACTGGCCATTGATTTCACTGGCGGGGGCGGTGGAGGAGCGGTGTTTACACCGTTCACCGCACTGCCCCAAAGATGCTGCATGCAGGACTTTTTGTAAGGTCCTGCAAGCGCACCGCCCCAGTGTGAAAGCACTCCGGCTTTCACATTGGGGTATGTGTATGTTTTTTAAGCACTTTGCAGGCTGTATTTTTAGCGCAAAAGCACCTGAAAAACGCCCCAGTGTGAAAGTGGCCTGACTATTGATGGAGCAATCAAGCAATTTTCTTTCTTTCCATCCATGGTGGAAGGAAAGAAAATTGCATAATCTATGGCCTGCCTTACATTGGTCCAAGCAATACCAATGTAACAATGCTATAAAATTCATACCTAAACTTCAGCTTTAAGGGTACTACATGGGCACAATTAACACTTTTAGATGTTCTCTACAAGATAGCAAATCTTCACTTTTAGATTTCATATCTACTTTAAAGGGGTTGTAAAGTCTCCAGGTTTTTCACCTTAATGCATTCTATGCATTAAGGTAAAAAACCTTTTGTGCTGCAGCTCCCCCCCAGAGCCCCCCCCCCCCCGTTTACTTACCTGAACCAGATTGTTCCAGCTCCGAGCACGAGCCCAGCGGCTCCAGATGCTGCCTCCATCCTCACTGGATAGATTGATAGCAGCAGCCATTGGCTCCCCCTGCTGTCATTCAAATCGAGTGACATGGGAGTTGGGGGGGCGGGGCCGAGTTCTGCTGTTTGTGTCAATGGACTCCTGAGCGTGCCTTCACGGGTGCCCCCAGGGTACCCGATGAAGAGGAGGAGCCAGCAGAGGTGGCGGGCACCTCAGAAGAAGGGGATTGGGGCAGCTCTGTGCAAAACCCTTGCATAAAGCCAACATAAACCCAAACACTTTAAGGGTCCTTTTACACAGGCTTGTCCGTGTATGGACTCAGTTCCACCGATGCCCGCTGAACAGGACGATGACCGCCTGTCCTTTTTCATCCGATCCTATCCGATTCTCCAGATGGA
>BLSH010166049.1:19323-57636 GCA_018402905.1 Glandirana rugosa
AGAGCCCCCCCCCCCCCTTTTACTTACCTGAACCAGATTGTTCCAGCTCCGAGCACGAGCCCAGCGGCTCCAGATGCTGCCTCCATCCTCACTGGATAGATTGATAGCAGCAGCCATTGGCTCCCCCTGCTGTCATTCAAATCGAGTGACATGGGAGTTGGGGGGGCGGGGCCGAGTTCTGCTGTTTGTGTCAATGGACTCCTGAGCGTGCCTTCACGGGTGCCCCCAGGGTACCCGATGAAGAGGAGGAGCCAGCAGAGGTGGCGGGCACCTCAGAAGAAGGGGATTGGGGCAGCTCTGTGCAAAACCCTTGCATAAAGCCAACATAAACCCAAACACTTTAAGGGTCCTTTTACACAGGCTTGTCCGTGTATGGACTCAGTTCCACCGATGCCCGCTGAACAGGACGATGACCGCCTGTCCTTTTTCATCCGATCCTATCCGATTCTCCAGATGGATGGAAATTAGGGTTTCCATCCGTCTGGATTTCACGGCTAGGATCGGATCGGATATCGGCGGACATGTCATCACGAACATCCGCCACTCCATAGGAGCGAATGGAGCGTCCGATCAGGTCCGCCTGAAAAACCGACCAGAACGCTCATGTGAAAGGACTCTAAGAAGAATCTAAATTTATTGGCTTATATGTAGCAACTGTTATATTCATTTGTCACATAAAATTTCCACATCTGAACTTTCCCCGCAGCATTTTCTTATATTTCTTCCATATTCAGATATTTTCCACTTTCTCAGAGAAGGAACGTGAGAAGTTCTCTAGAATCTAGGAATAAGAATTTCTGCTGAAATTCTGGGTTGAGGGTAAAGATAGACAAGGCTTCATTTAGCAATTCTTTAAATGGTATAAAACAAAAGGTCCCGGTCTGTCATAAAAACACTGAAACATCTGGGGTCAAAATAAATATGTAGACGAGTTGAAGTACTTATATTACATCTCTAGCATTGCAAATTGGATTGTGACAATAATTTGTTAATGACATTCAGGGTGGTCTTGATTTAAATCATAATTTTTAAAGAGCAACTGTCATCTCTGTCCCGCAGCGGCTCCTCTACTCACCCACTGTTGGCTCACCGACAGTCCCCATTCACTTTCATGGGACAGCTGGTGATGCGGCAGTGACACAACAAGGTGAGGTCATTTTTATTAAAGTAATTTGATAAAAATTAAAAAAATCTGATTTAAATTAAAAAAAAAAATCAATTTTTATTTTTAAATCATTGATTTTTATCCACTCTGATGACATCACTAGCTTAGTACTACCTGGAGGAGTGTATAGTGATATAATTGTAGGTTTTTAAGCAGTAAGGCATGTAAAATAAAAACCTGTTTCCAGAGTCAGTTCACACCAAAACGCAGTGCAAAAAAAGCCCACTCTAAGCGCGTTTTCCGCACCGCGTTCAAAGCGCACTGCCTTTGCGATCTATTGCGGGTACCAATACATTGTTAGGGGCACCCCAAACACAGAGAGCAAATGCAGTGCATTCGAGGGCAGAAGATCACATTGTCCTGCAGTAACATGCAATTTGGCGCCGCACGTTTTTCATGCACTAAATGAATGGGCTGCAAATCGCACTGCAGAGGAACACCTGTTTCTTTGTGACTCTGGTGTGAACCAGCTGTCAAGCTTACAGTATGTTCTAGAAACATATATAACTAAGATTTCATTCAAGTAATGCACACTGGGACTTGTAGTTCCCCAACAACAAAAGAGCCAAAAGATTCCCTCCTTTTCTTACGGGACAATTGTTTTAAAAATAAACTGAAAGCAATCTATTAGATTGTAAGCTCTTATGAGCAGGGCCCTCTTAACCCTGTTGTATTTTATTTTATTGCAACTGTACTATCCCCCTTTAGATTGTAAGCACTGTGCAAACTATTAGCACTTAATTAATGCTGAATAATAATAATGTCAAAACATTGTCAGAATATTGCCGAAAAATTCAAAGTGCTCCATTGGGATGACAGCATCAATGTTTACAAACCTAGTAGGATGCCTTACCCAAAACCTTCTTGTACTCCAGAGACCAGATCTCTGCACCTTTGTTCCTGGCCCTCCAGCCATTATAAAGGGAGTCTCACTTCCCCAGTTTCATTTTATGGGTTCACATTCCTTCTTGCCTAATAGGATCAGATTGTCAATAGCCATACCTGTACCATTCAGACTATTTCACAAATGTGAAGGTTGTTAAGAAGAGGTTAACCTCTTGTAATTCTAAAATGCCATAAGGAGCTCATCCCAAAATTAAATGATCTACAAGGAACGGAACTTCAGGAAGGAAATCTCCCTGCGGACGTCCCTCTAAGACCCATGAAGGCATCTCCCCAATACCCACCCATAACTGAAGCATCAGGTGAGTACGGTTGCCACATCATCCCATTAATCCAGGACATATTAATTACACAGGTTGTTCTGTGGCTGATTAAGGTGGTAATTAAACTCACTTGGTGCCTTATCTGCATTAAATTAGCCTCAGAGCCTGTGTAATTCATATGTGTCCTGGATTAAAGGGATGATGTGGCAACCCTACAGGTGAGATGTTCCCCAAGTTAAACATTTACAAGTTTTATTGCCAATGTTCTACCTTGCTGATGCCTGTCTGGGGTCTGCTTCCTGCACAGCAGAGTGACACAAATCTTTTCTCCGTCCTTGGCTTCTTCTCTGCCAGGGGCACCCGTTGTTCCATGTCAGGACCCTCAGCTTTGGCTGAGGCTTCACTACACAGCCATGGAGTCTTGTGTCTACACGTTCAGCTGGATCCTAATAGCAGGTTGCCGGATGTTACAGCACAGAGCTCTCCTGAGTGTCTCATTACTGGTTTTTCATGGGTGAAACACAGTGAATAGGAGGAGGTGGAGTTAAAGTGTGCAAATTCACTAAATCACTTCTGCCCATAAAAGAGCAAAGGCTGGAATCCAGATCACCTAAACAAGAAGAGGGATCCTCTCCCCTCCTCGCCACCAGCAAACAGAATCCAGATATTCCAACCACAGAGATGACTAATGCACAGAAGAGTGATGCTAAGGGGCATGCAAACCTCATCGCTGCTTCTGCTTTGATGTTACTTTGTCTGATCCTCTCCTCTGTAACTATATTACACTCAACAAATCTCCATTATCAATGGCAGGGAAACTATTTAACTCCTTCGGCTAGTTATTTCATCAGCTCATACTTCTGTGAATCAAAATGAAACATTTTTTTGTTTAGTTTTTGATAAAGTAGAGGTGGGTTAGAACCCCTGTCTGGTTAAGCCGGCCATAGGTGGATCGATATTCGGCCAGTTCAGCAGGGACCAAACACTTTTCGACTCATGTATGGCCATTTCTGCTTGGAAGAAGTTGATCGGGAATGTTTGAAAACTTTTGTTGATCAGCAGCTGCAGCCAATGATCAGTGTATTCTGAATATTCTAAATATTCCAATTACAATGGCGCAGTGGAAATAATTCCTCCAGCCACCTCGCTTGTATAGATGAAGGAATCCAGTCATTTTTTCTATCGAACAACCCACTAGCTAAATAAAAAAAGTCATCTATGGCCAGCATTCATCATTTATCACATCCATCTGATTGCTCACTCTCAGATCACCGAACCCTAATATTAATTACATTGCTTTGAGTGGGACGGTCCTAGTCCCAGATATACCTCTAAACATCTGTAAACTGTATGTTAGTTAATATATACAGTATCTATCTATAGATATATATATATATATATATCTATAGGAATATATATTTATTTTTAATAATATATCTACCTCTTCAAGTGAGGTACTATATTTTGGCAGTTTTTTTTCTAGATCTGGTATTTTCTCTAGTTGTTTGGATTCAATTAATGGCGGCCCGTCTATATGGGGCGCACGTGCACCGCCTCCCTATCCATGTGTCCAGCCCCCTGATCTACATGCAGGGTACTGGACGCATAGATTCCAATCAGGGATTTTATTTTTTTTGAAGCACATGATTAGGCTAATAGAAAATAAAAAAAAAGGTGGGCTTGAGGCAGAGCGCCCAGTTGTGTGACAACAGATATGAGTATTCGCTATTGTAACATGGCCAATCAGGAAGTGGATCCTGAGAGCCATCACCGGAAGGAGATCTCATTGGATTGGCCGGCAGGAGGAGGAGGAGGAAGGAGACACAGGAGAAGCAAGGAAGCGAAGCAGCTGCATCGGGATGGGGTAAATGCAGGGGCCCTGGCTACTGACTGACCAACCCGGGGGTAATACCAGCCACTGGACTCAATATACAGAATACACTATCTATAAGTAGCCATCACAAAATCCCCATTGATTATGTAAGTGCTATTTCATAAATTTTTCACATTTTTGCATATACGTCAACTTCTAATTTCTTAAAAATGATTTACTGTCCTCCACTTATGGTGTGTCTAGGTGGCCTCTGTGATTCATAAGTGGCCCTGCTTGTGAACTGGCGGCTCCCTTTGGAGTTGAGAAAACAGCATTATAATGTTTTTGTAATTTTAAGTGATTTCTATCCATATGTCCTTACGTCGAGCAGCGTGAGTTAGCATACATCCCAAAAAATGATTATGTATTCATGTAATACCTCTACAACATCTTTAACAACCTGTTAGTATTGTAGATGATGTTTATTCTACACTATATACACCCCTGAGGAAGAAGAATGATACATTACTTCGAAATGCTCTGGATGCTTCTGGATTAACAATTTTCAAGACCTAACACTGGTTCTAGTTCTAGTCGACTGATAGATCGACTAGAGTACAACCAGCCAGCCCATACATGGATCGAAATTCAGCCGGTTCCTGCTGAACTGGCCAAATTTTGATCCCTGTATGGCTGGCTTTAATGTACCAACATTTTGAGGGCACGACATCTCCCTTTATCAAGGTGACAAGCCATGTCACCTCGATAAAAAGTGCCATTGTGCCCCCAAAACGTTCTATTTCAGGGGCACAGTGGCACTTTTAGACAGGTGACAGTCTTATCACCTTGATAAAGGGTCTGTAACCCCCCCTGAAACATCGGTTTATTTGTTCTGCTGATATGGGATGTCAGTAAATTTTAGCATCTGGATTTGTTACTGGAGTGCTGGTCTCATATGGCACCACCATTTAGCCATGTACCCACCCTTTAAAAGGGGTTATTTAGAAGTCTGTGTGTTATTGCTGTCTGTGACCCCACTGCGGTCCTGGTGGCAATTGTCTATAAGTTGTAAAATAAGGGATGATCCAAAATTCTGGTCACTAGAACAGGAATAGACTGGAAATCTTCCAGTTGAGACACTTGTTCTAGTGATAACTCTATAAGACGGGACTTATCTCACTCAAATGATATTTGCTCTTACTTCCTGATGCATCTATTGGACAGGAAGTTGAGGAAAATCTCTCAAGTGAGGGATGGTAAAAAAGTTACAGAGGTTTTAAGGGAGAAGTAGAACCAAAGCTTGTTTGGCTGTACTTCTCCTGTGGATCACAGGAGGGCAGTGCGTTCTACCTTTCTCTGACAAGTTTTCAGCAGACAGCGGGTTGAAGCCCTGGACCGGCACCCCCAGCTCAGCCTCTCAGCAAGCTCTCCCGCCCCCCCTTCACAGCCCAGCGCTCCAGTGAGCACGGGGGGGGGGGGGGCAGAGCAGAGAGCTGTGACTGACAGTCACCAGCTCTCTGCTCACAGAGCTGCTAGAACCAAGCGATCGATGGTGTTCGATGGCTCGATTCTCAGTGTTAGAGGCGCTGGGGGGAAGGATGCAGCATCGTACCAATGCTACATCCACCTAAGGTAAGTATACATCTTAAAAAGAAAGACATACATCTCTTTTAAGTATCCTCTGCTCCACAACTAAAATAAAAAGTTTTGAGCTTAAATGTACTTTGTTTTTTTTGTTTTTTTTACCACGAAGGCAGATGGTCGGTTATGAAAGACATTAGAGTACTGAGAGGGGTTAAGCATGATGTGCAGGTTTATCGCTAAACATACAGTGCATCCGGAAAGTATTCAAAGCGCTTCACTTTTTCCACATTTTGTTATGTTACCGGGTAATTCTAAAATGGGTTAGATTCATTATTTTCCTTCACTGTAGGGATGGTATTGGCCAGGTGATGATCGGTGCCTGGTTTCCTCCAGAAATGACGCTTGCCATTCAGGCCAAAGAGTTCAATCTTTGTTTCATCAAACCAGAGAATTTTGTTTCTCATGGTCGGAGAGTCCTTCAGGTGCCTTTTGGCAAACTCCAGGCGGGCTGTCATGTGCATTTTACTGGGCAGTGGCCTCCCTCTGGCCACTCTACCATACAGGCCTGATTGGTGCAGTGGTGCAGAGATGGTTGTTCTTCTGGAAGGTTCTCCTCTCTCCACAGAGAAACGCTGGAGCTCTGTCAGAGTGACCATCGGGTTCTTGGTGACCTCCCTGACTAAGGCCCTTCTCCCCCGATTGCTCAGTTTGGCCAGACGGCCCGCTCTAGGAAGAGTCCTGGTGGTTCCAAACTTCTTTCATTTATGAATGATGGAGGCCACTGTGCTCATTGGGACCATCAATGCTGCAGAAATGTTTTTGTACCCTTCCCCAGATCTGTGCCTTGATACAATCCTGTCTCTGAGGTCTACAGACAATTCCTTAGACTTCATGGCTTGGTTTGTGCTCTGACATGCACTGTTAACTGTGGGACCTTATATAGACAAGTGTGTGCCTTTCCAAATCATGTCCAATAAACTGAATTTACCACAGGTGGACTCCAATGAAGTTGTAGAAACGTTTCAAGGATGATAAGTGGAAACAGGATGCACCTGAGCTCAATTTGAGCATCATGGCAAAGGTTTTGAATAGTTATATACATGTGATTTATTCGTTTTTTATTTTTAATAAATATGCAAAGATTTCAAACAAACTTCTTTCACAGAGAGGTGGAAAAATGTACTACTGTCCTGTAATAGTTCCAGGTCCACATTACAGTGTTAGTCACATGACCAATGCCACTGTGCTGGTCCCAAGTTGTCAAAGAAGCCTGATAATAACAATGAAATCAAACCAGAGCCTCTCCTTGAACAATGGTCCGCCCTTTCAGCAGGGATCCCCTAACCACAAGGCCTCATACACATGGGCGTCTGAGAAAAAATAAGCAAACCGTTGGGTCCGACATTTTGGAAAAATCTGCGTTTTGCATCGGCGTCAATAGGCCTTTTTAAAAAAAAAAAATCAGTCCTCTGCTATTTTTCAACCTAAAAATGTCGACATCAAAAAACGCCGGTTAACGCTGGTATGGCGTTAGTGAGCGTTATGCCGATTAGCGTCAAAAAACGGCAAAACGCTACAGCCTCAGAACGCACTGCTCCCGCGTCCTAGAAAAAGCTCACTAACGCCGACACTCTATACTGCTCAAACATGCCGGCGTTTTTAGAGCGCCATTGAATGACATGGAGAGCTGCAAAAAACGCCCAGAACGTGGCGTCAAAAAACGCCCATGTGTATGTGAAGAATCTACTTAAACTTTGGATGCAGTGAAATCTATACAGCATGAAATCTGCATCAATATAGTGAATGGCGCTGTTCTCTGTATCTCTGCATTCTCTTTATGTGGGTCCGGTACAACTAGCTATTATAGCATATTTCCCAGTTTGGAATCCATTTCCAAAGTTTTGTGTGGTTTTCATCTGTGCAGTTTTGTGCATCATCATATGTCGTCAGATGCGTATTTGTGCACTAGTGCATGTTTTTGCGACATTTCCCTGTATGTGTTTTGCATGCTCTTACCTGCAATAAATAAATACAAAGAAAACCGTCTGCTGGTTGTATGGCATACTACATTAACATGCTCTATATGTGCATCGTACTGCATTACTATTCATTTCTATGGTCCCCAGAAGGCATATTGATGAAATAAATTTATTTTTTTTCATCACATACTGCAGAGCTGTTATTAGGTTTTATGATTTGTATGACAATTTTATGTGTGTGTTTTACCTGTGGGGATCGACTGAATAATACCGCCGGGAACCATTTAGATGTCACTGCAGCCTGAGTGCAACAAAAATGCCTCTGTGTGAATCGGGCCTTAAGGGGAGAACTTTAGTCTCCCCATGGGTGATGATTACAATAACAAAAAAACTCAGTACAAGTTAATTAATTGTTGGTAATTAATTAATAACAGTAATTAATTGTTAGTTAATATTAATTGGTGGTTAAGTGGAGTTCCACCCACAAATACATCTTTATATATTTCAAATACTCTATGCATGGTGAATCACCTTTGGAAAAAAAAAAAATTATACTCACCCTGCCCTGTTGCTATGTGGTCCCTGTAATCTTCCACTTCCTGAACCACGGCACTCCGCATCACTTCCTGCCTCGCCTGGACTCATGGGAGATGTGAGTCATCATTTCCCATGAGTCAGTGGGCATCCCTGAGCTGTAAAATCGCGTCATTTCCAGACAGGAAATGGCGCGATTTTGTGGGGGGGAGAGACATGTTATCTATGTTGCCAGAATAACGGGGAACCTTCCCATGGCAGTGAGACATACACTCGAGATTGAGAGGTGCATGCTGGTTACCCAGCATGCACCTTATCCAGGAAGAGACTCGAGGAGGGTGCGAGTGGGCTTCACATGCCCAAAGCTAAGATGGGACTCCCAGTAAAGAAAAAAAATCAGCAATGTAAGTACAAAACAAATAGGAAGACTACCCGGATTTAAATCTATCAATTACTTTTGTTTGTGTAATGAATACTATCTAGGTGGATGCCAGCCAAAAAAAAAAAATCATATGGGCGGAACTCCGCTTTAAGGCCTCATGTACACTGCAGCTGGTAAACGGACGTTTAGGAGCATTTGGGCGTTTTTTCAGCAGCCCCTGAACTCTCCTCAATGTAATCTTATATCTACATATACATTCGGTCGTTTATAGTAGTTCAGAAGCAGTTGAGGTTAGAAGCATTTTTTGAAAGCAAAAATTTGCATTCAGGACGGAAGTTCAGGGGCATTTGAAACACCAAATGCTTGTAAAAGGGTGTGAACATATCTAAACGCGGCAACTCGCGTTTATAAGCGATTTCCCTTATAGGTGTTTTCAATGTGGAATCATGAGAGAGACTCAGTTGTTTTCCACATTTGGGAGGGTCTACTGATCTATAAATCTGCTATCTGTAAAAAACGCTTCTAAAGGAAAACCCTCATGAACGCCGCAAAATGCACATAAACGCGGCATGTAAAAGTGGCAAAACAGACGGTCAAGTTCATGCGTTCAGAAGAGGTTTTCAAACGTTCTGTGTACATGAAGCCTAAGGGTCCTATCACACATGCTATGTCTGTTTTGATGGACTCCGCTAGCTCAGCAGGGATCGATCCGTTACCGGTGGATGACAGATCTGCCTGTGCTCACTGTGCGGAGATGGACCTGTCAGAGCCCCGCTCTCCTCTATGGGGAGATCAGATGAAAACGGATCCATCTGTCCATTTTCATCCAATCTGCCAAACGGATGGAAAATAGGGCTTCCATCCCTCTGGATTTAGCGGACCGGATCAGAGAGCGGCGGACGTCAGCGGGCATGTCACCATCCATAGAGGTGAATGGAGCTTCTGATCAGGTCTGCCTGAAAAACTGACAGGTGGACCTCACGTGTGAAAGGGGCCTAAGTGTGCAGGCATATTTCACAGTGACTCTGTTGCTAGCCAAGAAATGAATGAAAAGGTTGTCTGTAAAAGATACTAATGTCTCCAGCATGTACTTACACAGATGTTCACTAACTTCCAGAAATACACTGCCCAAAGATTTTCCAGCATCCCTCACACGTGCCTGATGTTTGTTTCCCCGCCGTGCTCTGTGGTTCCATTCTCTGGGCCTTACCCCACTATCGGACATAGCAGTGATGTAGGGGCAGGCAGATGGTACCATAGTATGCAGTGGGTGATGCAGCAATCGACACACCCTGAAGAGTGATGGATGTGAAGATTCTTCCGGAGGTAGCAGCTCTTTAAAAGAGCAAATTGAGGACCCACCACCAGCTGGAAATGTATTAAAAGTTTTCTTTTACAGGGAACTTTTTAAAATCATTTTTCTCAATAGTGAAAGAGGTGCTATACAGGCTTTTTTCCTAACCTGCACATTCAGATTGCCTGCTTGTAAAGACCACCTTACTGTCACCCTCCATAGCTAAAAGGGTGATCTCACCCTTTTCTCAAATACAAACAGGCAATACAGTTTGTTCACCCTGCTGACTGTATAATCAGGCAAAATCCCTTCCCCACCCATAAGCCTGCCCACATACAGTACCTTCCCCTCTGGTCCCCAGTGCTTGAAACATGTTAGACTGACAATCATAGGTGTGCACAGCCTATTGCATTAGGGTGTACACCCCAAAGCTCAAACACACATGTGTATGTATGTATATACAACACATATACAGTCAGGTCCATAAATATTGGGACATGTACACAATTCTATTTTTGGCTCTATACGCCACCACAATGGATTTGAAATGGAATGAACAAGATGTGCTTTAACTGCAGACTTTCAGCTTTAATTTGAGGGTATTCACATCCAAATCAGGTGAACGGTGTAGGAATTACAACAGTTTGTAAATGTGCCTCCCACTTTTTAAGGGACCAAAAGTAATGGGACAATTGGCTGCTCAGCTGTTCCATGGCCAGGTGTGTGTTATTCCCTCATTATCCCATTTACAAGGAGCAGATAAAAGGTCCACAGCTCATTTCAAGTGTGCTATTTGCATTTGGAATCTGTTGCTGTCAACTCTCAATATGAGATCCATAGAGCTCTCACTATCAGTGAAGCAAGCCCTCATTAGGCTGAAAAAACAAAACAAACCCATCAGAGAGATAGCTAAAACATTAGGTGTGGCCAAATCAACTGCTTGGAACATCCTTAAAAAGAAAGAATGCACTGGTGAGCTCAGCAACACCAAAAGACCAGGAAGACCACGGAAAACAACTGTGGTGGATGACCAAAGAATTGTTTCCCTGGTGAAGAAAACACCCTTCACAACAGTTGGCCGGATCAAGAACACTCTCCAGGAGATAGGTGTATGTGTGTCAAAGTCAACAATCAAGAGAAGACTTCACCAGAGTGAATACAGAGGGTTCACCACAAGATGTAAACCATTGGTGAGCCTCAAAAACAGGAAGGCCAGATTAGAGTTTGCCAAACAACATCTAAAAAAGCCTTCACAGTTCTGGAACAACATCCTATGGACAGATGAGACCAAGATCAACTTGTACCAGAGTGATGGGAAGAGAAGAGTATGGAGAAGGAAAGGAACTGCTCATGATCGAAAGCACACCACCTCATCAGTGAAGCATGATGGTGGTAGTGTCATGGCGTGGGAATGTATGGCTGCCAATGAAACTGGTTCTCTTGTATTTATTGATGATATGGCTCCTGAAAAAGACAGCAGGATGAATTCTGAAGTGTTTCAGGCAATATTATCTGCTCATATTCAGCCAAATGCTTCAGAACTCATTGGACGGTGCTTCACAGTGCAGATGGACAATGACCCGAAGCATACTGCGAAAGCAACCAAAGAGTTTTTTAAGAGAAAGAAGTGGAATGTTATGCAATGGCCAAGTCAATCACCTGACCTGAATCCGATTGAGCATGCATTTCACTTGGTGAACACAAAACTGAAGGTAAAATGCCCCAAGAACAAGCAGGAACTGAAGACAGTTGCAGTAGAGGCCTGGCAGAACATCACCAGGATGAAACCCAGTGTCTGGTGATGTCTATGCGTTCCAGACTTCAGGCTGTAATTGACTGCAAAGGATTTGCAACCAAGTATTAAAAAGTGAAAGTTTGATTTATGATTGTAAATCTGTCCCATTACTTTTGGTCCCTTAAAAAGTGGGAGGCACATACACAAACTGTTGTAATTCCTACACCGTTCTCCTGATTTGGATGTAAATGCCCTCAAATTAAAGCTGAAAGTCTGCAGTTAAAGCACATCTTGTTCGTTTCATTGCAAATCCATTGTGGTGTTGTATAGAGCCAAAAAGATTAGAATTGTGTCGATGTCCCAATATTTATGGACCTGACTGTATATATATATATATATATATATATATATATATATATATACATACACACACTCCCTCTCTAATAAATAAATGTAAAAAGCATTTTAAAATGTATTAAAACATGGACGGTGTCAGTAGAGCAGAGGTTGGTGTCAGTAGTTTTCCATTTTTATTATTTTATTTTTGTACTATTTTTTACAATTGTATTTTTAAATTATTTTTTGCAATTTTTTTTAGTAGCTTTGGTGAAATATCAGCAGGGGGAATCTGTGCCACACAGGATGATTAGGGTGTACCCAGGCATACCCGGTACACCCCCTAAGCTCACCTATACTGACAATACTATATACTACAAACAAAAAAAAAAGCCCGACACAGGCACATTCACAGCCTACATTCTGGTATGCAGGGACTTGAGGGAAATTAGCATCAAGACAGATTTCAGGTAATTATGCGAATAGCATTTACAAATTTTTAATGAAAATGAATAAATTAATAATTTGATTAAATTATTTTCATAAAACTTCCTAAAGTTCTTCTTCAATATAAAATAAAACTAGCACATATGCTTCCTACTCAGAACGCCAGTGTTGCATAATCCCCCTTCCTGTTGCAATGTAAAGGGTACCTGCTGTTAATGTTTTATGCAGGCTTTCAGTACAACCGCGGCCCTATTATGTCTGTTCATAACAACGCCTATAAAAATGACGCATGCAGAGGATTGTTTCATTTCTGTAAGTAGTTTATTGACTTGCTTGATGTTGTACTGTATTACATGCAAAGCAATGAAAATATCCAAAAGTGGAACCTCCGCTTATCTGCTTCCTTCCTCCCTCCGGTGTCACCTTTCAGGAGGCATGGGGGAACGGGTATCTGTTTTTGACTGGTACCCTTCCCCACTTCCGGGAGATTGCGCTGTGCTGCGTCCCCGTCCCTCAGAAGTTCAGCCCTCCTCCTCCTTCCTCCGTCGCCGGGCCAGTTATAAAGCATACGCAGCAGGGAACTGGCTGTGAAGCCGAAAGGCTTCACTGCCAGTTTCCCTTACCAGGAATCGCGGCGGCAGCACCCAGGAATCGGTCCGACATTGCGGGCTTCCTGGACAGGTAAGTGTCCATATATTTAAAGTCAGCAGCTACAGTATTTGTAGCTGCTGACTTTTAATTTTTATCTCCCCAAGAGGAACTCCTCTTTAAAGAAAAAAAAAATGAAAGTAGTACTAGCCAGTGGTGGCTGCCGCAAACACCCCCCCCTCCCAGTTAGTCGGTTGGGGCCCGCACTTACCTCATCTATGGAGCGGTCAGCGCTTCCCTCCAGGGGATGGACGGCAGCATTCCCTGCATCACAATGGCTGTGCTCCTCATCCCTCCTCCACGGCCAATAGGATCTCCTCTCCTTTTGACTAATCAGGAAATGGGTCTAAAGAATCATTCACTATTGTCAAACAACTGGGTGGGCTTGGAGCGCCCCGACACCACCCTTTTTTGAAGCCTATTAGAGCCTCTGGCTTTAATCACGTGCTTCAAAAAAAAAAAAAAAAACATTGGAATCCATGTGTCCAGCGCTCTGCATGCAGATTAGGGGGTCGGATGCATGGATGGGAGTCGACACCCTGGCGCCTCTAATGGACGGGCCGCCACTGGTACTAGCACATTGGTATACAATCGGCTTTTTTTCTCAGAGAATAGGTGCAGGAACTCCTCCCTTCTGAGTGACCCTTCATCTCTGCCCCCTAGCCACCTCTGAGCATACCCACCTCCCTGTACAGCCCCTTTTAGAGAATACAGAACCAAGTATCATTTTGTGCTACTAAGTAACTTGTATGGAATTTGATAGACCCCACCGCAGCAACAATAGACTCCCAATACAACAAAATAAAACCCCAGCAACATTAGACACCCAGCAGCAACAACAGATCCCAGACCCTCCAGCAGCAATATACCTCTCCCTCAACAGGAGATTCTTCCCAGCAACAACTGTACCCCCACCCCCCAGCAACAAAAGACACCCCTGCCCGCAACAATAGACCCCCACACAAAAATAGATCTCCACCAGTGACAAAAGATCCCCCATCAAGCAGCATAAATAGACCCCCCAGCACACACCAGCACTCATACATTTAGTGCTGGAGGTGCAGGAACTGTGTTCCCCCGCGTTCCCGCTGAAAGAAAGCCCTGTGTACAATGCAATCTGGCCTAAGGAGAAGAAGGCAACACAAGGTGCAAGAACATACTTACCTTTCCCAGTGTCCATTCCGCTGAACTCTGCTCCAGTCACTAGAACTGGTCCCTCAAAATCAGCTGGAAAACTGAGACTTTCAGGGCAATCTTCTGGGTCCCACAAGGATCTCACTGGTTTCTCCCTCTATCTGCAGAAGAGAGTGGTGACGTGAGGTCAAAGGGAGAAAGCAGTCAGACCAGAGGTGTAACTAGAACCTTCAGGGCCCGCTGACCCCTAGCCAGGGCCTTTCCCTCTTCCCACTGATCCTGGGGCCCTTTACTCCCATCGCGGGTCCCTTTATTACGGTCCCACCGAATAAACAAATAGTTGTGTACCGAGCCTCCAATTTGTCCAGAAACTGAAGTATAGTAAAACAGTTTACTATGCTTCAGTTATGAATGAACCAATTGGTACCAATCACTGACTCTGTCCATTCAGAAAAGGAAGGAGCCGGTAAATTACAAATTTACCGACCTGTTCCCATCTCTTCATCATGACACATCTTCTACAGCAGCTGGCAGGAGAGAGGAGGGGGGAAGACAGCAGCTCTGTGGGGGGGTCCAGGGAAGAACACAGGGACCCTGGGAACAGCAGAAGACAAGTAACCTGGATAGGAGGGTGGTGGGGGCAGCATATAGAGGAACCAATCTCCTCCATTAGGAGGAAAATAGAGGAGATTGGTTCCTCTAAATGCCGCCTCCGCCATCCCTCCTATCCAAGTGTACAGGGGAGGCACACGGAGCACAGGGCCCAGTTGCAATTGCAACCCCCGCCACCCCTGTAGTTACGCCCCTGAGTCAGACCTTTGGGGGACCCAGGAGATTGACCCTCCCGGAAATGTCAGTTTTCCGGTGGAATTCAAGGGACCAGTTCTAGTGATTGGAGTAGAGTTTGGCTGGGAAAGGCAGGAACATATTGCCTACTTTTAAAGGTGACTCTGTCCCTAAAATAAAAATAAGAAAGTGCCCCCTACAAAGAAGTGGGTTCACACCTATCTTCTCCCACCGCCCACCCCACCCATCTGCCCTATACTGGAGAGATAAAGTTGTCTAATGAATTTTTAGCATCCGGCACATTCTGGTAGCCTAGTCCCCCTCTACACTCAGTGGTTCCATCCCTTGTCCCCCCTGTGTCCTGTAGTTGCTTAGGGGCCAGCAGGAGGAACCACAGAGTGCAATGGGGACCTAGGAAACTGACACTTCAGGAAGTGTCAAGTTCTAAAGAATCTTCAGCCTCCTGAATCTTTCCAATCGGTTGGGTGGATGGTGGGCGAGGTAAGTACGAACACATTTCTTTGTAGGGGGCCCTTTAATTATTTTTTTTCTAGTGACAGGGTTGCTTTAAACAGAGCTTAAAACATAAATCAAGTCCTCAGCAAGCACAGTCAACAGCAGTCATGTGAATCCGCCTGGGGTCATAATGTCACGCAACAGGGAGGCACCCGGCTCTGTTTTTTTTTTTTCTTTTATGCAAATGAACGAAGGTATTTTCTGACAAATAAAACCTGTACAACCAGAGTTACTAAGAACACTGCCAGAGGCTGTACGGCATGCTGTAACTTTATCTGCAGCTTCACAGCACCACCTTATTGTAACCTTAGAGCCTTCTTTGCCACGCTATCAATATCAGTCTGTGAAATCATCAGTGAACTGTGAAAGTTAAAAATTAACTCTGATGAAAAGTGGAAACATTTTTATTGCAAGAATTCACTTTATTTAAAGTGGGCACAGTGGTGCATTCATTGTATCGTGGCTTCATTTCTGTTCTTAACTCCTGCCCCCCCCCCTGCTAATTTAACCAATTCAGCCCCGTAAGGATTTACCCCCCTACTGACCAGCGCACTTTTGGCGATTGGGCACTGCGTTGCTTTAACTGACAATTGACAAAATTGATGTCCTTTTTTTCCCACAAATAAAGCTTTCTTCTGGTGGTATTTGATCACCTCTGCGGGTTTTATTTTTTGCGCTATAAACAAAAAAGAGCTATCACAAATACCCCCCCAAAAAACATAAAAAAAAAACGTTTCTTCCTCAGTTTAAGCCGATATGTATTCTTCTACATATTTTTGGTAAATAAAATCGCAATAAAATAGCGTATATTGATTGGTTTGCGCAAAAAGTTATCACGTCTACAAACTATGGGAATAGATTTATGGCATTTTTATTTATTTTAATTCTTTTACTGGTAATGGCAGCGTTCTGTGATTTTTAGCAGGACTGCGATATTGGACCCGCGGGCACACTCATGCAGCGTGCGGCGGGGCCGAGAGCGCACCGGCGCGTGCCCACAACTGCGCCGTATATATATGAACTTTGAAATGGATCCTATGCAGTGGTATACTATTTAACCACTGAAGGAACAAGCCTTTTTTTGAGATTTGGTGTTTAGAAGTTAAAAATCGGTTTTTATTTTTGCTAGAAAATTACTTAGAACCTCCAAACATTATATACTTTTTCTGACACCCAAGAGAATAAAATGGCGGTCGTTGCAACACTTTTTGTCACACTGTATTTGTGCAGCGGTCTTAGAAGCACAATTTTTTTAAAAAAATACACTTTTTGAATTAAAAAATATCAGCAAAGTTAGCCCAATTTTTTTCTATACTATGAAAGATAATGTTACGCTGAGTATATTGATACCCAACATATCATGCTTCAAAATTGGGCCCGCTCGTGGAATGGTGACAAACTTTGGCACTTAAAAATCTCCATTGGCGAAGTTTAAAAAAACTCTACAGGTTACATGTTTTGAGTTACAGATGAGATCCAGTGCGAGAATTATTGCTCTCGCTCTAACGATCACGGCGATACCTCACATGTGTGGTTTGAACACCATTTTCATATCCGGGCGCGTTAAAAATGAAAAAATAATAAATTTATGAAAACCACGGTGTATATATATATATATATAGTTTGTAGACGCTATAACTTTCATGCAAACCAACCAATATACACGTATTGGATTTTTTAAAACCAAAGACATGTAGCAGAATACATTTTGGCCTACATTTATGAAGAAATTAGATTTTCTAAAATGTTTTATTGGATATGTTCTGCAGATGAAAGTAAAAGATATTTTTTTTTTGCAAAATTTTCTGTATTTTTTATTTATATCTCAAAAAACAAAAACAAAAAAACAGTGGTGATCAAATACTACCAAAGAAAGTGCTACTTGTGTGAAAAAAATGACATACATTTTGTTTGGGTACAGCATTGCATGACCGCACAATTACCAGTTAAAGTAGAGCTGTGCTGAATAGTAAAAAATTGCCTGGTCATGAAGGGGGCAATGCAATAGAAGGAGCAAATCAGTTCATGTGTTGACAAGATGCATGCTGATAGGAGGAGAGAGTGGAGTGACAGAGAGATGAGCTTATTGCTGTGCTCCTTCTCCTTTCACTGTGCAGTCACAGGCTAGGCCTGTTCCAGGATGACTCAGACACAGAGTAAGTAGGTTGAATGAGGCTGAGGACATCTAGTGGTGGACAAGATGTATTGGGAGTGAGGGTTACAGCAAATGCTATTATTTTTATTTTCTCTTTTAATGGGCTGTTTTTCATTTTCATTTTTCTTTTCAGATTTGCTTTAAATATAACTGAAATGCAACCCAAGAGACTGCTAAAACCTAGAATTACAAAATATTTCACTGAAAAGTGAGCTCCAGCCTAAATCAGAACAATGATTTAATTATAGATGACTGCACCCCCATTCAGTTTCGATTATTTTTTTTTGTCATCTTGTACCTCTTCTGGAGTCTTTAGGCTGCACTTCCGTACTGCCTCGCCGCGGCGAGGTACGTCATTTCCGCTTTTTGATTGGCTCCTGAGATAGCAAGGATAACTTGCCACAAATTTGTGGCAGTGTTGACTTGTAAGTCTTGTTAACTTGCTGTATATTTTCACTGGCACGTTGTACACTTGCAGAGCACTTGAAGCACAAGTTCTAGTTGACACTTTTCCAATTTGTAGCAAATTTGCATGGCAAGTCTCTAACAAGAGCAAAGTTGCAGTGGTTAGTCTACAGCAAGAGCTCTGCAAGTCTACAGCATGAAAATGCAGCCACAGTGACCCCTGTGGTGGGAGGACTATTGCACAACATAACTGAACCAGAACTTGCAGCAGACTTGCAGAATGTTTGCAAAGAAAGTTGATTTGGAGTCATGCAATGCAGACTTGCTGCAATTGTGCAAAAAACTTGCAAGTCTGGTAAGTGTAGCAATAGCCTAGCAAGTCATTTTCAAACTTGCTGCACAATCGATATACATCCACACGGTACACACCGCTCAGAAATGCTGCAAGCCTGAAGGAAAGTCTAATCGCACAATGGCATACCTGTTGCAGGTTCTCAGACTCCGGACGTCCCTCCCACATCCTATGAAATATCACAAGTAGCAAACAAAAGAGCCGGCACTACCGCAAATGCAATCTTCAATTATTTATTGATAGATGATCATGTACAAAAAGTGCAAACGCATTTCAGCTTGTGGCCTTGTTCACCGCAGTGAACAAGGCCACAGGCTGAAACGCTTTTGCACTTTTTATCTATCAATAAATGATTCAAGATTGCATTTGCGGTACTGCCGGCTCTTCTGTTTGCTACTTGCTGCACAATTGCTTGCTATCTGGGGTGTCATCGATCCCAGGAGTCAATGGGCATCTCCGTCAGCTATAATCACATTATTTCGCATTGCCGCAATTCAGCCCCACTGTGCATGTGTGAGATCGGGAGGTGCATACTGGGTAGCCAGCTGCACCTAATCCCAGAAGAGAGTACCAGCGGGCTTCAGATGCCCACAGTCACGATGGCCGCATGCTGAATCGGGAGCATATAGTAATGAATGCTGCAGAAATAATAGAAACAGCACAATAGACAACACATGCCGATTTGTAATCCATGAGTGGTGACTGTCCCGGGGGTAATTTAAATGAAAAAAAAATAAATAAATTGTCCGAAACTCTGCTTTAAGAGCCCCTTCGCACTATAGCGATTCGTTGTGGTGCACAACTTTATGCATGTTAGCAAGCAGTATTTAGCAAATTAACATGCATTGCTTTGGGGAAGCTGCCTAATGCATGAAAAATGGACCTTCAACAAAGTGACCACAATACAGGGCAGGGTGGGTTGTGTGGCGCTGCAGCACAGGTGTGTACTTGTGCATTTGTGTGTATTTTGTTAATGTGTGCGTTTCACCGCAAGTTACTGCAAACACAACAGTGTTAGGCCAGCCTGAATTCCCTGGTTTGTGGCTTCAAGGATATATACTGATTAAATAATTAAAGCATATTTTTAAAATAAACTGTGAACTGCCTAGGAGCAGCGTGTAATTGTGTCTCATACAATTACCAGAATGATCCCACCAGCGGCTTTTCATGAGCTAATGCTCATTGACAGTTTCCATATGGCAGATGTAGGTAGTGGTGCCCCCTGGTGTGAAATTCCTGTCTGCAAACATCTACAATAACAATAAATGGTCCTGCTGAACAGAAGTTGGAGGAGGTCTTGTACCACAACTGGAAGCGGGAAGCCGCTTGTCTGCTAAAGCTGTCAATTAACCATACATAGACCTTAGCTGTGTACCCGCCAACGCTTATCACAGATAGGGACAGATCTGAGCATCACTCGTGTGGTCCATGGGGTTTGAAAGCGAATGCAGATAACCTTGCAGGACTACAGCTGCACAAACAGGCTGGCAGGACAAAAAATGATAAAATATTTTTAAAAGCCAATTTATTTTAGGAGTTGAAAAGGGGTTAGAACCCCTGTCAGGTTTTTATTGCTTTCTGTGTCTCCACTGTGAAGATTTACTCTCTCTCTTTGTCCTGGTGACCATTGTCACAGGGAATAAAAGTGAAGTCCAAAATTTTGAGTTGTCCCCAGAAGAGAAAGAGAGGGGGAAATCTTCCCATGGGGACACATGACAACTGGTAAAAGCTGGCAATATACAGAATTTCAGCCGGTTCAAGCCACAGTTGGCCCTGTCGGTGCCCTCCTGCCTGATATCTTTTTGATCTGAAAATAGAAGGAGCTAGGCAGAAAATCATTGGTTCAACAGCAGCTGCATCCAATCAGATGCAGTCACTGTTCGGGTATTCTGACAGACGGAGATGCTGGCTATCAAGTGCACAATAGCTGATAGTGTAGATTCATCCATCCACACTGTCTCACTTTAGGAAGAATTATTTTATGTAT
Source organism: Glandirana rugosa (assembly GCA_018402905.1). Classification (NCBI taxonomy): domain Eukaryota; kingdom Metazoa; phylum Chordata; class Amphibia; order Anura; family Ranidae; genus Glandirana; species Glandirana rugosa. The sequence continues at coordinate 39,742 of BLSH010166049.1, forward strand.
GGCCTCGTTCCTCGTACCTAAGCGTACACCCGTGTGAGAGGATGTGTTTGCCCACACAGGCTGCACAGGTGTTCCAAGCATCCACGTGCAGGCAGTCCCATTCATGTCTATTGGGAGCACAGACACAGCCACTGCCAATTTGACATCCGTGTGAGTGCAGGTGCATGGTGAATGTCCCAAGCTCACATTGTCTGGTCATGGATCTGCACCCACATGGAAGTCTAATTGGGAGCAGCAGTTGTGTCCAAGCAGCCACTGAGTCCTAATGGACATGAATAGGACTGCTTGCATGCAGATGCATGGAACACCTATGCGTCCCATGAGGGCAAACATGGCCCTGGTATGGGTGCATACTTTAGTATGCCCATATGAACAAGGCCATAGTGAGAAGAATGCTCCATAAAGTGAGACAAATACCCTCAGCACGGATGGATGAATCCACGCTACCAGCTATTGTACTCTTGACATCCAGCAACTGTGGCTGTCAGAATACCTGAACAGTGACTGCATCTGATTGGATACAGCTGTTGTTCAGCCAAAGGTTTTCTGCCTACCTCCTTTGATTGTTAGATAAAAAGATGTGAGGCAAGAGGGTGCCCACAGGCCAACTGTGGCTTTAACCAGCTGAATTTTTCTTTATGTATGGCCTACCTGTTGTGTCTACAGGCCAAGAAGAAAGGAAGATCTCCCCAATGGGCCACACAAAGCAGATGTGAGTGGTAGCCATTCTCTACTTTGTCCAAAACTTAACCAGTAGATATTTTGTCTAAAGATAACGAAGGCTGGAACAGGGATGAATACTTCCTTGGTCATGTATTTGGTTTCAGCATGTTGACTATCCACTTCCACACTGCCTACAGTATATTTATTGCGGCAGTGTGGACGTGTCCCGCGAATCGCCGTAAATAAACAACGATTTGTGGAATGGCCTCTAGGGGGAGTGTGCCCGCGGCTCGGGCAGACCCGATGTCCGCCGACGAGCTGCGACAAGCGGCCACAGCAAAAGAACGGGGAGCCGCCAATGTATACACAGCGGTTCCCCGCTCTCTCAATGCAGGCATAGGAGATCTACTGATCCCTGTCACTGGGATCATTTAGATCTCTCATGCCCATGGTAGCCCAGCCCCCCCAAAGTTAGAACACGCCTAGGGAACACAGTTAACCCCTAGATCCCTCCCTGCAGGTTAACCCCTTCACTGCCAATGACATTTATACAGTAATCAGTGGACATTTCAATTTTTGATCGCTGTATAAATGTCATTGGTCCCAAAAAAGTGTCAAAAATGTCCGACATGTCCGCTGCAATATCGCAGTACTGCAAAAAATCACAGATCACCGCCATTACTAGTAAAAAAAAAAATGTTTTTTATATTTTTTTTGGATTTGTATTTTAGCAAAAAGTAAGAAAAACTGTTTTTTTTTTTTGTTTGCAAAATTGTCGCTCTTTTTTTGTTTATAGCGGTGATCAGAAATGACGCAGCGGTGATCAAATACCACCAAAAGAAAGCTCTATTTGTGGGGAAAAAAGGACGCAAATTTTGTTTGGGTACAACGTCGCACGACGTGCAATTGTCAGTTAAAGCGACGCAGTGCTGAATCGCAAACAGTGCTCTGGTCCTAAACTGGGAAATCCTTCTGGGGGTGAAGTGGCTATACAATGCAGTTTGTGGCACCTTCAGAGCAGCTTTCCAGCTATTACTGGCCTATATGGACCATTGTTTTCCAGATTTTACTACAGTACTGCACACAGTCACTCAACCTGGCCACAAACAGTCAATCCTCCTCCAATTAAGACAACAACAGAAGATCCTATAATTGTGTGCTCAATTGCTAGGCATCCGAAGGCGGAAATAATTATTTGTTTTGCTAAGCATACTATTTCTCCCTTTACTCATCTGAAAACTACATACATTTTATTTGGTGACTAATTCCAAGACAAAGTGTTGATGTATGTGTGTTGGTATTGCTGTTTTCCATCTATGGATCCTTTAGTAAGACTGGATATGTTATAATCTAGATTTCTAATCTTATAGCAGTCCATATTATACTTGTTGCTTTTGCAACATGTGCTGTTTGTGGAAAGATCATCCATACCATGTTAAGCCTCGTACACACGGTGCGACGGTCGTATGAAAACGGTCGTACGACCGCTCGTTGTATGATCATTCGACCGTTAATATGTGGGATTAGAACAGCCGATGTACGACGGTCGTACAACAGAAGTTGGATGAGCAAACTAGAATACTTTGGTTGTACCAACAAGCGGTCGTACGACTGTTGTATCGTGTGTACAGAGAATTTGGTCCAACAAGTTGTATGTGCAAAACAAGCATGCCCAGAAGTCAGGAACGCCCGGATGTGTCCGTTCATTCCTAATTCACAAATTACATGCACCTAAACTTCCTCTTTATACGTTCGTAACACGTCACTACGTTCAGCTTGGTCGTACGATCCCTTAGTGCATGTCGGTGCGCAAGATAAATGAGCCAACATACGATTTGGGCTGTTCGGTCGTACGACCATCGCACCGTGTGTATGAGGCTTAAGGCTTGCATGCATGTGCAAACCTCAATTGAGGAGTGACAGAGCGCTTTTAAAAAGGTTGGTCGTAACTGTGACTGTAGCCAATCAGTCACTGTTTGGGTTCTTTTTTGAGCCTGCGGTGTGGTGCACAAAAACAAAAACACCAAAGTGTAAAAAGAAGCATTTGAAACACATAAAAAACTGCCCTTAGGTTGTGTCATGTGGTCCCCTTCTGCAGAGAAAGGACCCTTTCCTGACCCCCAGGGAGCAAGACTTGTGACAGGGGCAAGGCACACTTACAGTAGGTCCACCTAGCCAAAAGACCTGGTGGATACCGCATCTTATGATCATGCAAAGTCAATCAACGAGTACTAGGTGAGGTGCTTTCCCGAACAGACACCCTCTAAGGCAGGGGAGGAAGGAACCTAAGGACCACGCATCCCCACACAAGACTTCAGGTGTCAGTGCAGGTGCAATGGCTAGGCCTAGATACTGAAATTGCCCCAGTCTTGGCTAAAGAGCCTAGCTCATGAGGCGTAGTGCAGGAAAAAAGCTTTAGTATTGTGACCTAGTGCAGTTTCACATAGTGGGGTCCCAAATCTATAGTGCTACTGTTTGGGTGTTCTAACAGCCACAAGTGGCAGATGTCAAAATACAATAGTGGCACGCAGGGGATGCGTCCATCCACACTGCTTAGTGTGGATGAGGAATCTGTGGAGATTTTTACGTGTCCAGCTTTGGGGTCTACCAAAATTATACTTGTAAATTGTATATTGTTGCCTTTGTAATACGCAGTTGTTGGTAGATCTAAAGCCCTGATGCCTATATGATGTGCGGACCTTGGACCTCAGTAGTCTGTAGTGGGAACACTGATTAGGGTAATAGCATTGATCTCTATTAGCCTCGTCTAACATGTTCTCAGTTTCGTATTGCCTTCTACAGCATATCCCCAGCCAAGAATTGTAGCATGTCCACACCCTCTGACCCTCATTTCCTCTACCACAGGGGTCTCCAAACTTTCTAAACAAAGGACCAGTTTACTGTCCTTCAGACTTTAGGGGGGTCGGGCTGTGGCCTTTGGGAGTAGAAAATGTCCTGATGTTAGTGGGAGTAAATAATATCATCAATGATGTCAGTGGAAAGAATGCTGCCCCATTGTTGGTGTCAGTGGGAGGAATAGTGCCCCTCATTGGTGTCAGTGAGAGGAATAGTGTCCGCTTGTTATTATCATTAAGAGCAATAGTCTTTCATTGTTGGTGTCAGTGGGAGGACTAATGCCCCAAGGGTCAGATAAAGGCACGCAAAGGGCCACATGCGGCCCCTGGGCCGCAGTTTGGAGGCCACTGCTCTACTAGGTCTATAGTTTCTTACAGTCCTCTCAAGCATTACATATCTTGAATATTATGTGTGGCCTTTTGACGATATCAGGGGCCACATTTGAAGACCCCTTTAGCTCATAAGTTGTCAACCATTGATATAAAGAATCCAATAATGTGTTGAGAGCTATAAAAAGCCAGGTTGTTATTCACCCATTGGGTGGCCATCCAAAACTGGAGTCATTGTTAGGTGTAACTGGCCTACAACAGATTCACATTAAGTTTAAGCTTATCTAACTTTGTCATGTCATAAATCACAAGTCTCCTCCATTGCCCTCAGCGTTGTCTGGATCCAGCCCAACATGCGTTTAGCTCAGGCAGAAGGCTGCCTTGCAATTGATGATCCTCTGTGTTTTCATCCTACTTAATGGCGTTATAAACGACACCCAATTAAAATCCAGATGTCGGCTGACACTCTTTTTATCCTCTCGGCATCCATTTTTATAGCCCTAAATTGATTCTACATACACTTTCTATATTTTTAAGACAACGGATTTATTACAGTCATTCGATATTCCCCTAAACCCCAAACAATGTTTCTGAAGATCTGCTTTGTTAGTTTTATGTAATACACAGTCCCCGTAGTCATATAATAGCTTGCCATAAATAACCCTTCTTCTTCACACGGATTTCGGCTAATGATTTTTACACAGCTTCAAATTGCTTCTTTGTTTGTCAGCGATCCAACGTTTTCATTTTTCATCAAAGTAGTTATGGAATTTTTAATAAAGCAAAAAAAAAAATGCTGCAATTTGCACACAGAAGTCACTTTAGAGCTGAGTTTGAACTTTTTGCTTTATCAGTAATAGGTACATAAAGAGAACCCGTTACTAGAATGGAAGGATAAGGCTGACTGGCATAGCTGGGTAATAGAAGGCATCACCCCAGATAGCAAGCAATTGTGCAGCAAGTTTGAAAATGAATTGCTAAGCTATTGCTAGACTTGCCAGGCTTCACAAGTTTGTCCACATTGCACGACTCCAGATCAACTTTCTTTGCAAACATTCTGCAAGTCTGCTGCAAGTTCTGGTTATATTGTGCAATAGTCCTCCCACCACAGGGGTCACTGTGGCTGAATTTTCATGCTGTAGACTTGCAGAGCTCTTGCTGTAGACTCACCACTGCAACTTTGCTCTTGCTAGAGACTTGCCACACAAATTTGCTACAAATGTTAACTAGAACTTGTGCTTCAAGTGCTCTGCAAGTGAACAACTTGCCAGGGAAAATGTGCAGTAAGTTAACAGACTTAAAATTGTACACTGCCACAAATTTGTGGCAAGTTATCCTTGCTATCTGGGACAAGAAGCCAACGAATGCAAATGGCATGTCTGAAGCTCAAGATAGTATGCACCGCATACTAGCACATTACACCAGACTTACCTTTCAAATGAAGCCCTCCAGTGGCGTCCCTACTGACGGTGTTCTATCGAAAAGTGCATCCCACCGGATAATGCCTCCGGCGATGTGCAGGACTCAACGTCACTCCAGCTATGTTGATCAGTTGGCGTGACGTCAACACTGCGCATGCGCAGGGCGTCAAAGGCATTATCCGAGGATCTGCAAAGGGAGAATGTAATCGTGCAACACACCGAAATCTGCTTGTCACGTGATCGGTCAATTCTCCCACATGAGCAGAGAGGCAGGCAGAATCTAACGATTACATTGTCCCTTTGCTGATTGTCGGATAAAGCCTCCGACGATCAGCGCATGCGCAGTGTTGACATCACGCCAGCTGATTAACAAATCAGCTGGAGTGACGTTGCGTCTTGCGCATGTGCAGATCGTCAGAGGCATTATCCGAGATGCACTCTACTATAGAACACAGGCGCTTCCATCTTCACCCAGTCTTATTTCTGGGTTTGTGCACTCTGGCCATTGGAATGGCTGGGCTGAGATGATGTCACTAAGGGTTAGGGTGAGAGTCATGGTCGTGGCACGGCGCTCTGCATTCTGCCTGGGTGCCTTGAATGCAGAGCGTCGCTGCACATGTGAGCCCTAATGTCATCGGCTATTGCTGCTGTATATATCTCCTAAAAAGCAAGTTTGGGAGATATTCATTGTACCTACAGGTAAGACTTAGGAGTTGATTTACTAAACGAAAATAGACCGTGCAATTTGCAAAGTGCTATTGTACTCTGCAAGAGAAGTTGCTCCAGAGCTTAGTAAATGAGCAGAAGCTCTGCTGACTTCCATTATCCAATCATTTGCAAGCAAAAATTTAGTTTTTTTTTTTTTATTTCCTTGCATGTGATTGGGTACACATTATAAATTGAAGCTTTACCTCATTTACCAAGCTCTGGAGCAATTGCACTTGTAGGGTGTAACTGCACTTTGCAAAGTGTACAGTCTATTTGCCTTTAGTAAATCAACCCATAAATTGTAAGCTGAAAATTAGAGCTATTAAAATTAGAGTTTACTACTACTTTAAATCACTAATGAGTGATTGCTACACATATGGAGCAATTAATTGCTAATGAGCATACAATGCTTCAAACATTTCTTTAATTACTACTACATGCTACTTGGGTATGTCACTCCATAGAGAGACATTTGTTCTATTTGTTCAGTGATTGATCACGCTACTTATCCACCTCAATAGCAGCATGTTTTACCCCCCTTTCCAGGCCATTTTCTAGTTTTCAGTGCTGTAATAGTTTGACTGACAATGACTTTGTCAGAAACACTGTACCTAAATGGATTTTATATCATTAATTTTAAACAAATTAAGCTTTGCTATGGTAGTTTTTAACCACTTCAGCCCCGGAAGGATTTACCCAATTCCTGACCAGGCCATTTTTTGTGATTTGGCACTGCGTCGCTTTAACTGACAATTGCACGGTCGTGCGACGTCGTACCCAAACAAAATTATGTCCTTTTTTCCCCACAAATAGAGCTTTCTTTGGTGGCATTTGATCACCTCTGCAGTTTTTATTTTTTGCGCTATAAACAAAAAAAGAGTGACAATTTTGAAAAAAAAAAAAACATTTTTTACTTTTTGCTATAAAACATTTCCAAAAAAAATGTAAAAAAACAAAACAAATGTATTCATCAGTTTAGGCCGATATGTATTTTGCTACATTTTGGTAAAAAAAAATGCCAATAAGAGTATACTGATTGGTTTGCACAAAAGTTATTGCGTCTACAAAATAGGGGATGGATTTATGGCATTTTTTTTTTTTTTTTTTTTACTAGTAATGGCGGCGATCAGTGATTTTTAGCAGGACTGCGACATTGCACTTTCTGGGAGCCAGTGACATTAGTACAGTAATCAGTGCTAAAAATATGCACTGTTACTATACTAATGACACTGGAAGGGAAGGGGTTAACATCAGGGGCGATCAAGGGGTTAAATGTGTTCCCTGTTTGTGTTTTCTAACTGCATGGGGGACTGTGTGACTGGGGAAACACACAGATCCTGTCTTTCTGCATAGCAGAAAGACAGGATCTGTGTGAACTCCCCTATCAGAAAGGAGATCTGCCTTGTTTACACAGGCAGATCCCCATTCAGTCACTGCGGGGAACAATCGCAGGTGTCCGGCGGACATCAAGTCAGCCCCACCCGCTGATTGGCTCCCTCGCTGACCAATGGGAGCGAGCCTCCGACGGCGTGCGCCCACAATAGTGAGTTCACGAGCCGACGTGCAATGACGGCGATTCGCGGGATCGTGCCAACTTGCTGCAGGATAATGATGGCGGCTGGTCGGAAAGTGGTTAATAAACATTGATTTTCTTTTTTTTACTATATAAAAGAAAAAGACCAAAAAAATTACAACAACCACTTCTGAGGAAGTTAAAACGTATTTCCACCTTTGCAGCCAAATACCTGCATGTAGTGACTGAATGTAAAACATATATTTTTAAATAACAAACATGTTATATTTACCTGCTTTGTGCAAGGGTTTTACACAGAGCAGCCCCAATTCTCCTCTTCTCGGGTCCCCTGCTGGCGCTCCTGATTTCTCCCTCCTTCTAATTGTCCCCATAGCAAGTTTATTGTGGCGGCACTCAGGGGGGCTCACTCCCGAGCCACTCTGTGTGTCCCTCGACACACAGTGCGGCTTGGCCCTGCTCCCGCCTCACTGGTTGTGATTGACAGCAGCAGGAGCCAATGGATCCCACTGCTGTTTCTGAGCCAGTGAGGAGAGAGAGAGAGCAGTGATACTGTTCCCGGGCACAGTGCTGGATCCACATGGGGCTCTGGTAAGTATCAGGGAGGCTGGGGTAGGGGAGCAGCACTGCTAGGTAAAAAACTGCTGCCTTTGGAACCTCTTTAAGGAGAGGGCTGTGGAGGTATGTGTACCAGAATGATTGGCACGCATGAGAAACACAGACAGTTCAACTTTCACGTATTTTACAAATGGGCCTGTCCTCTCAGTGTATGGTTAGTGCATTGCAAATAGTTGAGAAAAGGTAAGCCCTATAGGAATTGAAGTTTGCTGGTCTTCCTAATGACTCCTGAGTGGGAAAGTTTTCGGATGATATGCCACATAGGAAAATGTGTGCGACATCTTCGAGAAAACTTTGATAACGTCTTCAAACCACTCCTCAATATGAGAAAGTAAATAACTTAAAGAGAACCGGTCATCAGTGGTCATCTGCACTTATCTGAATCTCCATTCTTAAATTGTTATAATAGCCCAGCCTTATCTCTCAATGATTGCCATTTATTTGATTACTTACTTGTATTTTCGTACAGCAGAAGTGTCAGGTCATTTATATGCTGCCTGAGCTCAGTGGTGAAGAAACATTTAAAAATAAAAACTCACAATGCAAAAGTGCTGTCAGGTTTTATGCAAGAAAACAAAGGACTTTAACAACTGACAAATGTAACCTCCTGCTGCAGTTATTAGTCCTGAGAGCAGATCAGCTTGTCCTGAGATTTTGCCTAAATTCCCCCTATCTTATGGTGTGATTTTTTTCTAAAGCAGCTAGATCCTGAGTGGAAAAGCCTGTCCCCTGCCAGCAGCTGCAGAGGAAGGTCCCATGCTCCCTGTGGGGAAGCAGTGGCCTCTCTGCAGACATCTGACATGCCCCCTGCTGGGTCAAACCAATAGCTCCACAACCAGCAAAGCTGAATGCTGATTAGGGAGTTCTGGTTTCGACCTAGCCAGTGGCATATCAGAGAGACCACAGCTTTCCCAAAAAAGAGCAAAGGTCCCATTCAGCTGCTTGCAGGGGATAGGCTTTTCTACTCAGACTGTGGCTGCTTTCTAAAGAGAACGAGCTGTAAGACTTTCTACAGCTATTCATTTTGATGCACCTGGAATTTATTTAGATTATTATTTAAACTGCAAATTTAATTGGGCTTAGATATCTGTTCTGTTTGAAAAATACTCATTTCTTACCTATGTGGTATTTATGTTTAGGAATGCAGTAAAATGCCTGTGTGTGTGTGTGTATATATATATTGTATACAGTGGGAAAAATAATTATTTGATCCCCTGCAGATGTAAGTTTGCCCACTTACAAAGAAATGAAGGGTCTATCATTTTTATCACAGGTGCATTTTACACGATAGAGACGAAATATCAACCAAAAATCCAGAAAAACACATAAAACAAATGTTATAAATTGAGTTGCAGTTCAGTGAGTAAAATAAGTATTTGATCCCCAAGCAAAACATGACTTAGTACTTGGTGGAGAAACCCTTGTTGGCAATTACAGAGGAAGGACGTTTCTTGTAGTTGGTGACCAGGTTTGCACATATCTCAGGAGGGATTTTGGTCCACTCTTCTGCAGGCTGGGTTCACACAATTGCAAATTGGATGCGGATTTCCTGCATCCAATTCCCAATAGCAGGAGATTTTGATTGGCTCTCTATGGATCCGGTTCACGTGTATCTACGGAGCGGCTCTGGTGCAAGTTTGCACGAGTCCTGTGCGTCTTTTGGTCCGTTTCAGGTCTGAATTCAGCCCAAAATTCGGGCTGAATGGACCTGGAACGGTGAACGGGGACGCACCGGACCTCTGCTGTGAGCCGCTCTGGCGTGCAGTGTGAACCCAGCCTTACAGAGCTTAAGGTTTCTTGGCTGTCGCTTGGCAACTCGAAGTTTCAGCTCCCTCCATAATTTTCTATAGGATTAAGGTCTGGTGTCTGGCTAGGCCACTCTATGACCTTAATGTGCTTCTTCTTGAGCCACTCCTTTGTTGTCTTGGCGGGATGTTTTGGGTCATTGTCATGCTGGAAGACCCATCCATGACCCATCTTCAGTGTTCAGGCTGAGGGAAGGAGGTTCTCATCCAAGATTTTACAATACTTGGCCCGTCCATTGGCCCCTCAATGCGGCAAAGTCGGCCTGTGCCTTTAGCAGAGAAACGGCCCCAAAGCATATTGTTTCCACCTCTGTGCTTGATTGTAGGGATGGTGTTCTTAGGGTCATAGTCAGCATTTTTCTTCCTCCAAACACGGCGAGTCAAGTTAATGCCAAAGAGCTCAATTTTGGTCTCACCTGACCACAGCACTTTCTCCCAATCCTTCTCTGAATCATTTAGATGTTCATTGGCAAACTTCTGATGGGACTGTACATGTGCCTTCTTGAGGAGGGGGACCTTGCGGGTGCTGCAGGATTTCAATCCATGGCATATTGTGTTATCAATGGTTTGTTTGGTGACTGTGGTCCCCACTGCCTTCAGATCATTCACAAGCTCCTCCTGTGTAGTTCTGGGCCGATCCCTCACTTTTCTCATGATCATCCTTATCCCATGAAGCGAAATCTTGCATGGAGCTCCAGACCGAGGGCAACTGATGGTTATTTTGTATTTCTTCCATTTGCGAATAATCACTTCAACAGTTGTCTTCTTCTCACCAAGCTTCTTGCTGATGGTCTTGTAGCCCATTCCAGCCTTGTGCAGGTCTACAATCTTGTCCCTGATGTCCTTTGACAGCTCTTTGGTCTTGCCCATGATGGTGAGGTTTGAATGGAAGAAAGATTCAGTGGACAGGGGTCTTTTATACACATAATGAGTTGTCGTTAGGAGCACCGTCTTAAATTGACAGGACTAATCTGTGTATCACATGAGCACTTACTTTAGCCAGTCTGTGGGATCCATAATTATTGTTGGTTGGTAGGGGATAAAATACTTGTTTTACTCACTGAACTGCAACTCAATTTATAACATTTGTATCATGTGTTTTTTTCTGGATTTTGGTTGATATTCTGTCTCTATCATGTAAAATACACCTATGATAAAAATTATAGACCCTTCATTTCTTAGTAAAAGGGAAAACTTACAAAATCTGCAGGGGATCAAATAATTATTTTCCCCGCTGTATATATACACATGAGGATGTGATCTTCAATGATTCTTTATTTCAAAATTTCATCTTCATAGCAATGCTCTTCAACAGGCTACACGACGAAGAGCATTGCTATGTTTGAAACTGCAGTCGCTTACCCACTTCAGCCCCGGAAGGATTTCTCAGGTTAGGACCAGAGCACTTTTTGCAATTCGGCACTGCGTCGCTTTAACTGACAATTGCGCGTTCGTGCGATGTTGTACACAAACAAAATTTGCATCCTTTTTTCCCCACAAATAGAGCTTTCTTTTGGTGGTATTTGATCACCTCTGCGTCATTTCTGATCACCGCTATCAACAAAAAAAGAGCGACAATTTTGCAAAAAAACAATGTTTCTTACTTTTTGCTAAAATACAAATCCAAAAGAAAAAAAAAATATATAAAAAAAATTATTTTTTCATCAGTTTTGGCCGATTTATATTCTTCCTCATATTTTTGGTAAAAAAATCGCAATCAGCGTTTATTGATTGGTTTGCGCAAAAGTGGCCGCATTTACGGATGATGAGAATTAATTTCTGGGGTTTTTATTTTTTTTTATTTTTTACTAGTAATGGCGGCGATCTGCGATTTTTAGCGGTACTGCGATATTGGGGCGGACATGTCGGACCATTTTGACACTTTTTTTGGGACCAATGACATTTATACAGTGATCAGAAATTTAAATATCCACTGATTACTGTGTAAATGTCATTGGCAGTGAAGGGGTTAACCTGCAGGGGGAGATCTAGGGGTTCCATAGGCGTGTTCTAACTGTGGGGGGGCTGGGCTGTTATGGGCACACGAGATCTAACTGATCCCAGTGACAGGGATCAGTAGATCTCCTATGCCCCCCACTAACAGAGCGGGGAACCGCCGTGTTTAAATTGGCGGTTTCCCGTACTTTTTACTGTGGCCGCTAATCGCGGGTCGCCGGCGGACATCGGGTCCGCCCGAGCCGCGGGCACACTCCTCCGGAGTACGGTGGGCATGCGCACACGCGCCCCCTAGCGGCCACTCCGCAAATCGCTGTTTATTTACGGCGATTCGTGGGATGCATCCACACTGCCGCAGTAAATATACTGCACGCGGTATGGAAGCAGTTACTTAAACTTTGTATGAAGATAGAAGTTTGTAAAGAATCATTGCAAGATATGGAGATCTCATCCTCATTTTTTAACGTTTATTTTGGGGGAATATTGGGAGCCCACTGTTGATGTGATCTCTGAGTGGTGGATTTGCGACACATACATACATACAGTGTAGCACTCCTATATTAACATGCATGGCACTGACAACACATAACATATCCATAAAACTAAACTGACAAGTTTCCTATAAAAAGCGAATACTGATCCAGGGTCATACCATTAAATAAGACAACTAATGCAAGGTTGCAGTTCCTAGCTGTACTTGGATCTATTGTATCTGTGTCTCCTGCTCCAGTCAAGGTCTTTATGAATGATACATTATAATGAATTTCTAATGCTGCTCCTTGTATCAGAGATAAACCACACTAATCCTCTTTGTAGCATCAAAGTGGAGGAGCAGAAAGGATCTCCCTGCAAAAACTTCACAACATACAGTCACGTACAGAACAAATGCATTCTCCTTCCACCAGTACAGGGTATGCACGTGTCATAACAAGTAATAAGTATGCACTACAGGCAGAATTAAATATCCCCCAATCAGCACATTCATCAAAATGTACAGAGAATGAAACAACACACATAGAAAGGCTCCTCCAGGCATGAAATATTGTTCTGTAACGTGGACCTAGCATCAGATATATATATTTTTTTGGATGTTAACATGTCTTTCATGAGAAGTGCATGCATGCTAAATGATGTGTAAGTGTAACAACTGCAGATGAGATCACAGTACTCCCCCTGAAGATGTCTTCATCTAAAAAAGGGCCGAGGTGTAGCCAGATCTAAGAGCCCTTTCACACTGGGGCGGGCAGGGCGTTAGCGGTGAAGTGCTACTAGTTTTAGCGGCACTTTGGCGCCACTATTTGAGGGCGCTTTTAATCCCTAAGAAGGGGTTAGCAGCACCGGCACACTGCACTTCCGCAGCGGTTCTCAGCCACTTTGGAAGTGCTGCCCATTCATTTCATTGGGCAAGGGCGGTGTACACTGCTCCTCCACCACCCCAAAAATGCTGCTTGCAGGACATTTTTCCTGTCCTGCAAGTGCACTGCCCCAGTGTGAATGCACTTGGGCTCCACACTGGGGTGGATTAGGAAGCAGTTTAGAGGCGCTTTACGGGTGCTATTTTTAGCGCAAAATCGTCTGTAAAGCGATTCAGTGTGAAAGGGGTCTAACTGTTACAAGCATTTAAACCTGAAACTGAAATTTGAATATACTGCTTACCAGTCCTTAGATGAGGTGGCTGCATTCATTTTCTATGTTTGTTTTTTCCCCTTATTTGCACCTTGTGATCCTGTCCTAAGGTGGTTATGCTCATTCCACTTGGGAAAAACAAAGGGGGGGGGGGGGGGCCAAACTAAGTGCAGTATTACGATTGCCTTGATTTAACCACTTCAGCCCCGGAAGGATTTCCCCCTTTAGGTTCAGAGCATTTTTTGCGATTCGGCACTGCGTCACTTTAACTGACAATCACAAGGTCGTGCGACGTTGTACCCAAACTAAAGTAGCGTCATTTTTTCCCACAAATAGAGCTTTCTTTTGGTGGTATTTGATCAGCGCTGCGTCATTTCTGATCGCCGCTATAAACAAAAAATGAGCGACAATTTTTCAAAAAAAAAAAACAGTTTTTCTTACTTTTTGCTAAAATACAAATCCAAAAAAAAATATAAAGAAACATTTTTTTTATCAGTTTTGGCCGATTTATATTCTTCCTCATATTTTTGGTAAAAAAAAATTGCAATCAGCGTTTATTGATTGGTTTGCGTAAAAGTTGCCGCCTTTACGCATGATGAGAATTCATTTCTGGAGTTTTTAGTTTTTTTCTTATTTTTTTACTAGTAATGGCGGCGATCTGCGATTTTTAGCGGTACTACGATATTGCAGCGGACATGGGCGTTTTTGACACTTTTTTGGGACCAATGACATTTATACAGCGATCAGAAATGTAAATGTCCACTGATTACTGTATAAATGTCATTGGCAGTGAAGGGGTTAACCTAGGGGGGAGGTCTAGGGGTTAACTGTGTTCCCTAGGCGTGTTCTTACTGTGGGGGGGTTGGGCTGTTATGGGCATAAGAGATCTAACTGATCCCAGTGACAGGGATCAGTAGATCTCCTATGCCCGCACTGACAGAGCTCTTTGGCTCTGGCAGCTCATCGCGGCTCGCCGACGGACATCGGGTCCGCCTGAGCCGCGGGCACACTCCTCCGGAGTACAGCGGGCGCTTGCCCCCTAGCTGCCACCCTGCAAATCGCCGTTTATTTATGGCGATTCGTGGGACACGTCCACACTGCCACAGTAAATATACTGTACGTGGTGTGGAAGTGGTTAATATGATTTAATAAAGCGGTAGTGGCCCCCCTTGATGTGAAGGGGCGGGGGCTAAGGACACTGATGTAAAGGTGGGGCTGTGATGTAAAGTGGGGGTGGGGGACTGCGATGTGTCAGGGAGGACTGAGGACACTGATGTAAGAAGGGGACTGTCTGTGATATAAATATGGGGGGCTGTGATGTGACAGATCGTCTCACAAACATTTGATTCAGATCTCTGCTGAAAGAAAATTCTGCTAACCAGATCTTCTTGAATTTTGAATCAATACCTTTGTTCTGGGCTGTTACAAATCTCCCAGATAGCAAGGATAACTTGCCAGTTTTGAATTGTAAGTCTGTTAACTTGCTGCACCCACTGGCAAGTTGTACACTTGCAGAGCGCTTGAAGCACAAGTTCTGGTTGACACTTTTCCGATTTATATGGCAAGTCTCTAGCAAGAGCAAAGTTGCAGTGGTGAGTCTACAGCAAGAGCTCTGCAAGTCTGCAGCATGAAAATTCAGCCACAGTGACCCCTGTGGTGGGAGGACTATTGTACAACATAACTGAACCAGAACTTGCAGCAGACTTACAGAATATTTGCAAAGAAAGATGGTCTGGAGTCATGCAATGTGAACTTGCTGCAATTGCATACCTCCCAACTTTTTGAGATGGGAACGAGGGACAATTATTAGCAAAAGTATGTTGGCATAGGACAGACCCCCTGCCACGCCCCCCTTAAAGGAGAATTATACAAAAAAAAAGGGATTATTTAAATCCACAAGTGCTTTTTTTTTAACCACTACTATTCCTTTATATTGGCCTTTGAAATGTACAAATGCAGCAATTTAGAAATTGGATGAAAGGTTGAGCGCTGGGAAACACCATTTGAAAGATAAAAAGTGTATTTTATATACAGTTATATAGATCAGACCAATGAGGGACACATGAGGAGGACAGAGGGACATTGTTCAAAATCCGGGACAGTTGGGGGCTATGCAATTGTGGAACAAACTTGTGAAGCCTGGTAAGTCTAGCAACAGCTTAGCAAGTCATTTTCAAACTTGCAGCACAATTGCTTGCTATCTGGGCTATATGTAGACAGAGACAACGTCCAGCGATCAGCCATATTCCATCCCCTGTAGACGGCAATGTTGTCTCTGGCAGAGCAGCTGGTTTGGATTTCTTCACACTGTGAGAGGCTGGAGGCGCCAAATGTCACTCAGCACATTCTGCAACACTAAATCAGCCTTGGAGGTTCGTTATTTACTGCAGAAACCTTCCCGAAAACGGGTTTTTCATGTTGGTGTGAGTTTAACTCAATTGCGCGGGAAGGGCAAGATGACATATACATACCATGCAATAAAGACAAGAACGCAGTTTATCTCACAATGCAAACTGAATGCTTAGAATGTTTTACAGACTTAGAGGTTCAAACGTATCCGCTAAAAGGCTCCTGTATTCAGCATAGATGTCAAGAGACAATGCTAACCTGAATTTTCTATAGTTGTCTAATTTCTGCCTACAGTACGTTCTGAGATTTACAATTGCATGCACACTAAGTCTAATTATTGCCAGATCACAGCCGCTCCTATCCCCACAGCATACCATTGCGCCCAGGGCAACCTCCCCTCTTGCCCACCCCTTGTCCTGGCCCTGCCTGTGCAGTTCTCACCTATGCTGAGTCACAGATCAGCCTCTGCTGCCGCCTCTCAGCATGCAACTTACTACAAAGTTACAATGCTGCTGTGTGATCAATGGGGGAGAGGAGACTGAGGAAATGCTTCCTCCTGCCTGTCTAGTGACTTGTCCATTAGGGGCACCCGAGCGCCGCCCTTCTATCCACGGCCAAAATCCCCATGCTCTATCCAGTGCATGGCTGCCATCTCCTTTACATGCGTCTGGTCCCTTGCAGAACGCTTGGCGCATCAATTACAGCGACGGGGGTGTTTTTTGAACCACAGGCTCTAATAGGCTTCAAAATAGGGTGGGCTCATGGTGTAGAGCATTGCGCTACGAGTCCACCCAGGTGTTACAACAGCGAATTAATATTTGCCATTGAAACACTGATCCTTAATCTGTCCAATCAGAAGCGGGTTTGAGACCCGTTTTCAGATTGGCCTAAAAGAGAAGAGTCCCAATTGGCTGCTGAGGAGGAGGGAGCAAACGGAAGCCGCCGCAATGCCCGTGGAGAGCAGGGGAAGCCGCTGGTGAAGCGCTGCCCACCATAGATGGGGTAAGTGCTCCAGACCCACCCGACCGACCAGGGGGGGCTGTTAGTGTTTGGTGCCCCCCCTCCCCAAAAAAAAAGAAAAACACCATCCGTAACTGTGCCTGACATGATCTCAGCCTAGCCAAACTCATCCTGCCTGGAGATCAATGACAGCATTTTAATGATAAAGGGCAGCAGTTTTTTTTTTTTTTTGTGGAAAAAGGAGTTTATTCATGCAGACTTGCAAAGTTACTGAATATAAAAAGTCTATTTTTTCTAATCATGCTGGCCCCATGAATTTTAAACTAAAACAAAAACTGTGAATTTACTTTTTTTATTTCCTGACAGATCTGGTGCAGAGTACAGTGATGGACATTTACAGGAGGAAAAGCCAGGAAGGGAGGAGAATGAGCGCTAGAGTCATATTATGGCTATCAAATGAAGCCAATAAGAATTATATAATATAAAGTTACTATTGCAACATTTACCTAAAAGTAAAATTTGACATAGCCAAAATTTACTTGGCATGCTGTTCCATATTTTGATTTCTGTATTGCTTATGCAGATTTGTAAATGCTCCATCTACTGGTCATTTGCCAATTAGCCACTGTGATCAGTATTACTGAACCATTGAGTCCCAGGTGCCTATTTAAATGGCACAGGGAGAGCGGCCATTTGTCCCATTACTATTTTAAAACAGCAGCAGAAATGAGTGGTTTTGGCAGGTCCAGGCACAGGTGTGGGTTGGACTAGCCAAATGTGAGCCGATCAGCTCCTGGGCTTCCGATCTTGCTACATAACTGTTCATAGGAGCACTTGTAGCAGATAACTGTATACACAATACTTCCGCATTGTCCTTACTGGAAGTAATATGATGGCATGGCGCTTCCTCTAAGTACAGAGGCTGGGACAGAGCAGTTGCAGGTCTGTCCAACGTTTCCCTGCACTGCCAGCAATAGATCACTGCTATAGTGATCTATTGCTGGCTGGTCACTATAAAAATGTATCTATACCAGTAGAGGTAAACGGGGGGGGGGGGGGGGGGGGGGGGGGGG
>BLSH010166049.1:57851-76326 GCA_018402905.1 Glandirana rugosa
CCCCCCCCCCCCCCCCATGGAGTCATCGGCTGGCGACCTCTCCTTCTGAAAATTATAGTTGCTTGGCTGTTATGTTGATCTTTGCCATTGGCCCAGAACAAGTATTCCGATTGGTTAAGTTGGACGAAAATCACAGGTCATCCTAATCTGCATACTTTTCCAGGTCAGGGACTTACAGCAGCAAGAGGGTCATAACTTGATGACAAGGCAGCCAGACAGCTAGCATTTTCAGGAGAGGTCACCAGCCGTTGACTCCACGTTTCTTTGATGACTGTTAGGGATATTTTTTTTCTTTTTCATGGAAGTCTGGATCAGGTTAGTGGAGACGTGTTCTATACCCCTACAGACACATGCATAAAGAAATCATCCAGTGGAGACACCAGATCTGGGGACAACCTTTTCCTTATGAGAGTTTTCACATCTTGTTGTGTCTTAAGACAGGAAGTAAATGAAAATCTCTATACCACAGCTCTAAGCTGGTTATTCATTCCCTACCCTATCCAAAGAATATCCTTTCACATGTCTGGATAAGATTATTTATAATAACATAGATAAAGAAGAGAGTGATTAGAACCCCTGTCAGGTTTTTATCCTTGTCTGCGCCCCCCCCCGTTAGGGAGATTCCCCCTCTCGATTTGTCCTGATGACTGTTATCAACGAGAGTAAAAGTTAAAGAAAATCCCAAATTTTAGGCTGTTCCCGGAGCAGGAACAGAGGGGAAATCTTCCACTGGGGACACTAGATCTGGTGACACCCAGGGATTCCTCACTTTGGAGGAATCTCCTCTCACTTCCTGTTTTGCCTATGGGGCAGGAAGTGAAGGGAAATCTCCCCAATGGGACACAGATGGCAAGAAAATCGACAGGGGTTATAACCCTCCCTTATTCTACCAAACATGAAAAAAACAAAAAAGATTTGCTACAGTTCTACTTTAGGAAGTAAAATAGAAGTCTATAGTTGTTATTGAGGTAGCAGGACACAAGGGATCAGTATAAAGCGGTGATATTACTAACAAGCATTCCTGTTATTTCTTATTACATATTGTTCCACGGAGTGCACTGAATGACATCTGATGGCATGCAGGGTCTGCGGACAGAATGTAGCAATTAACGCCTTCTGTAGAAATTCTCAACAAGGAGCACAATGGGTTAAAAAGACAAATTAACCTTTAAATGGCTCAATTATCAGGCGGCTTTGTCTGCAGTGTAATTATGGCCGTCACCAGCCATGTGTCCCTGTGCTAACCTTCCAGCTTACCCTTCTGGATCAATTAGTGGAGTTAAAGACCTTCTCTGTTCTTCCTTCAGAGGAGAGGTGGCTGTTTACCCAGACAGTAAACACAGACAGGGACCTCCTCACTGCCTTCTTTTCAGTGAGATGGCAAATTGGCCAAATATATCGCCTTTCCTAAGAATACAAACATCTGAGTGATTGTCGGGATTCAATTGTCATTAAAGGAAATAGAAAGAAAAATGTATTTCATACATCTCTGCAATACATATACCTCTCCCCATGTTTTATCCCTTTAAACCAGTGGTTCTCAACTCCGGTCCTCAGGACCCACCAACAGGCCAGATTTTAAGTATTACCTTGGGGAGATGTAGACTAGAATACTGCAATCACTGAGCAGCAAATGATATCACCTGTGATGCATTTCAGTTATCCTGCAAACCTGGCCTGTTGGGGGGTCCCGAGGACCGGAGTTGAGAACCACTGCTTTAAACACACTGCAGGTACAGAAAAATGCTGACTAGTGATGAGTTCAGGTTTGGTTCCGAACCCACACTCATCCGAACCCGTAAGATAGCGCGCATTGCTGCACCAATCAGCTGCGGGTAGGAGATTTCCTGCAGCTGACATACAAAGCGTCTGGAATGCTTGTGACATCATTGCCCTGATATGCACATGAAAATGCACGTTGAATACACAGGCTCTGTTTTCACTGGTGCCACTTGTCATTCAACCTAGGACACAAAGTCGCATGACAAGTCGCAATTTTAATGCCACTTATTCCAATCTATGCGACTTTAGTTGAGCTTCTTTAACCAGTTTGACTATAGGCCAGACGGGGCCGCTGTAGGTCCAGGTGGATGTCATATGAAGTCCCCTCTAGAAGGAGCCTCCTGCACGCCCCACGGGCCACACTGCGGTACGATCTGTCAGTGGCCACAGCGGATGACATATCAGTGTAACGTCCTGCTGAGGGTACCATGTGATCGCTGTGACCAATCACAGCAGATCCCATGACAATTGTACACAATGGATGGCTTCCATTCATGCCATTCATTGCGTACTATTGTGTTGATCTCTGTGAATGGTCACAGGGATCACATGGTACAGACAGGGCCAATTACAGCCCATCTGTACAATGTGATTAGCTGTGGCCAATAACAGCTAATCACAATAGTAAACACTGAATGAATAGATTTCATTCAGTAAAAATGGTTGTTTATAACAGTGATATTCACTGTTATAAGAAATAAAAGTGTGCAAAAAAAAAAAAGAAATCCTGATCACTTCCCCAGAGTAGTACAGTATTACTATGGTAAACACTGGGTTGCTCTAGTCACAGTATGCAAACAAGAAGTTAAGAAAAACGTAATAAAAAAAAAATATTAAAAAAATTCAGTCAGTAGGGATGGGCCGAACACCCCCCGGTTCGGTTCGAACCAGAACAGCCGAACAGGCAAAAAATTTGGGTGAACATTCGAACACTGTTAAAGTCTATGAGACCCGAACATGAAAAATCAAAAGTGCTCATTTTAAAGGTTTATTTGCAATGTTATTGCCCTAAAAAGTGTATGGGGACCCGGGTCCTGCCCTAGGCTAGGGGACATGTATCAATGCAAAACGTTTTTTCAGGAGCAGTGATTTTAATAATGCTTAAAGTGAAACAATAAAAATGAAAAATTCCTTTAAATATCATGCCTGGGGGGGTCCCTTAGTCTGCCTGTAAGGGCGCACCTCTGTGATGTTTAGAACATAGCCAGAGCAAAATGAAATTTCCAAAGGCTGTAATGTAGTGCCGTCTCCTGGCAATATACAGAAAAATCACAAAAAAAATTGCGTAGCCCCCCCCCCCCCAGTCCATACCAGGCCCTTTGGGTCTGGTTTGGATTGTGAGGGGAACCCCACGCCAAAATTACAAAAAAAATGACATGGGGGACCTCCCTAAAATCCAAACCAGACCCTTATCCGAGCATGCAACCTGGCCGGCCAGGATATGGGGGGGGGGGCGAGCGAGCCCCCCCTGAACCGAACCAGGCTAAATGCCCTCAACATGGGGAGTATGCGTGCTATGGGGCCGGGGGGGGCACTGCCCCCCCGACCCCAAAGCACCTTGTCCCCATGTTGATGGGGACAAGAGCCTCTTCCCCACAACCCTGGGCTGTGGTTGTGGGGGTCTGCGGGTGGGGGGCTTATCGGAATCCGTAAGCCCCCTTTAATAAGGGGGCCCCCAGATCCCGACCCCCCCCCCATGTGAATTAGTATCGGGTACATCGTACCCCTACTACTTCACCAAAAGTGTCAAAAAAAGAAAAAAACACAGGAGACAATTAGGGACAAGTCCTTTATTGAAAAAGAAAAAAAAAAAAAATAAGTGTCCCCCGTTGTAATCCATCGTCAATCGTGGCGAGCGACGGACCCGAAAAAAAACAAAAAACTAACAGCTCCTCCTCCATGGGGGGGCTCCCGCCGACTGAGCTGTTTGTTTTGATGTTTTATTTATAGTGAAGGGTGGGGCCATCCAGTGACGTAATTGAGTGACCGCCCCTCTGATGTCACATGATGTCAGAAGGGGGCGGGGTCACCCGTACGTCACACGGTGGCCCCGCCCTGCACTATATATGAAACGTCAACACAAAGCCAGCGCACATGGTGGCAGCCCTCCCATGGAGGAGGAGCTGTGCGCGCCGTCTGCGGTAATGCATTATGGGGCGCTCCGCGGCGGTGAAGTCGCTGTGAACACCCCATAATCTTAAATTCGACTTACGTTCGTCTCGAACCGCGGGCCCATCCCTACCAGTCAGTGTCTCTGACCCCCATCACACCAGTTATATGATGACACTGTCCTGCACTGGTGACAGTATGTAAAAAGAAAATTACAACTTCAAAAAATTTCCATGCCTCTTACTAAATACCTTGGACTGTCTACTTTCCAAAAAAGGTCATTTGGGGGATATTTGTACTGTCCTGCCGTTTGTGGGTCTCAAGAAATGAGATAAGCCATCAGTAAATCAGGATTGATCGATGTTAAGACATATATACACGCCATAGTTTGTCGACTCATTCTCCTACAGACTAAATAATATACTGATTTGGGTGATAATAATACTGATTACCAAAGAAATGAAGCAGAATACATTTTAGCCTCGATTTATGAAGAAGGATTATTTTGTAAAATTTTACAATAGAAATTTTTTTATTCAAGATCTTCTTGTTTTGTTTATTTAGCAAAAAAAAAAAAAAAATAGCGATGATTAAATACCACCAAAAGAAGGCTCTATTTGAGTGAAAAAAATGGTAACAATTTCACATGGGTACAGCGTTGCATGACCGCGCAATTGTCATTCAAAGTGTGAAAGCGCTGAAAGCTGACAATTGGCCTGGGCAGGAGAGGGGTTAAAGTGCCCGGTATTGAATTAGTTAAAAAAGGTTCCTGCGCTACTTTGATGCGACTTGAGTGCCATAGAGTGTAAAGTCGCATGAAAGTTGCACTGGATAATACCTCCTCTTTCATTTATTTCCTTGCTAAGGATGTGTAAAAACTGTAAAATGGATCTAGTGATTGCAATTGCTTGTGGATAATGATAAATCCATGGCGGTGAGAGCAGACACTAGGTTAGCACATTGGTTCTAAACTGAATCACAAAAAGTTCACAAATTAAACCCAACCAAAATGTGTGAAAACATATACTTGGAGCCCCGCTCCGATGTGTCAGATGTATAAAGGCCGTTACACCTTTCAATTAATGCAGAGAGGTGATGGCAGACAGCACAGCTGTAGGCTGGCAATGTCAGAGGTCCGCGGCGGGCTGTGCAGTCAATCACTGCAGAATTCGGTACCTCTGCGAACTGTGAAGGTTTTCAAAGTGATGACATGTGCAAAGCACTGTGGGTATTCCTTCAGCTAAAAAACATATTTCCTTCTCATTCTACTATTTCACTGTAGAAATGGGCCCGTCTTTCAAAGGAACAGTTCAAATACATATATTCATGTGCACAACCCCCTGTGTAATGACCTGAAATGGGAACAGATATCACGGAAACAGAATGTTCCAAAAGAGACCACATACCTCTCCGAGACAGGTATAAACGCTTCATTGTTGAAAGTTTCCACTTTTACTGTTCAGCCTCCTCTGCATGGTGGCTTGTAAAACCTGGGAATTAAAATTTCCAAATCTTTATGGTGGAGAGGAGAAATGCCAAAAGTATTTCGGCAGAATTCCCTCGTTTTTTCTTATCATTAGGGATTTTTTTCCTAAAAGAATAGGTACAGATACTCCCATCTTCCCAGTCACCTCTGTCTTTGACCCCAACCCACTTCCTAGCGTAGTCCCTTGATTCCACCCCTACCCATCTCCGAGCACTGTCTCTTGGTTCCACCCCTACCCCCCTCTGAGCACTGTCCCTTGGTTCCACCCCTACCCATCTTCAAGCACTGTCTCTTGGTTCCACCCCTACCCACCTCCGAGCACTGTCCCTTGTTTCCACCCCTTTCCACCTCCAAGCACTGTCCTTTGGTTCCACCCCTACCCACCTCCAATCACTGTCCCTTGGTTCCACCGCTACCCACCTCCGAGCACTGTCTCTTGGTTCCACCCCACCCACCTCCGAGCACTGTCCATTGGTTCCACCCCTACCCACCTCTGAGCACTGTCCTTTGGTTCCACCCCATACCCACCTCCGAGCACTGTCCATTGGTTCCACCCCTACCCACCTCCGAGCACTGTCCCTTGGTTCCACCCCATACCCACCTCCGAGCACTGTCCCTTGGTTCCACCCCTTACCCACCTCCGGGCTCTGTCCCTTGGTTCCACCCCCTACCCACCACCAAACACTGTCCCTTGGTTCCACCCCTACCCACCTCCGAGCACTGTCCATTGGTTCCACTGCTACCCACCTCGGAGCACTGTCTCTTGGTTCCACCCCTACCCACCTCCGAGCACTGTCCATTGGTTCCACCCCTACCCACCTCCGAGCACTGTCCCTTGGTTCCACCACATACCCACCTCCGAGCACTGTCCCTTGGTTGCACCCCCTTACCCACCTCCGAGCACTGTCCCTTGGTTCCACCCCTTACCCACCTCCGAGCACTGTCCCTTGGTTCCACCCTCTAGCCACCACCAAGCACTGTACCTTGGTTCTGACCCTCCTTCCCACTCCCCAGTACTGTCCCTTTTAGAGAATACAGAACCAAGTATCATTTTAGGATGCTAAGTATGGAAGCTGTTAATGATAACATGAATAACAGTAAAATACAGTGCCTTGGAAAAGTATTCACACTCATATGTAAACTTATTTTATAGGGATTTTATGTGATAGACCAACACAAAGTGGCACATAATTGTGAAGTGGAAGGAAAATGATAAATGGTTTTCAAAATTTTTTACAAATAAATATCTGAAAAGTGTGGCGTGCATTTGTATTCAGCCCCCTTTACTCTGATACCCCTAACTAAAATATAGTGGAACCAATTGGCTTCAGAACTCTAACTCTTTAATTTAATCTCAGTATAAATACAGCTGCTGTTCTCAGAGAACCTTAGTGAACAAACAGCATCATGAAGGCCAAGGAACACACCAGACAGGTCAAGGATAAAGTGGTGGAGAAGTTTAAAGCAGGGTTAGGTTATAAAAAATATCTCACGGAGCACTGTTCTGTTCATCATCCAAAAATGGAAAGGGAATGGCACAACTGCAAATCTACCAAGACATGGCCGTCCACCTAAACTGACAGGCCAGGCAAGGAGAGCATTAATCAGAGAAGCAGCCAAGAGGCCCATGGTAAAAGCAGAACATTGTGCACGGCAGAAAACTAACACTGCACATCACCCTGAACACACCATTCCCACTATGAATCATGGCGGTGGCAGCTTCTTGTTGTGGGGATGTTTTTCTTCAGCAGGGACAGGGAAGCTGGTCAGAGTTGATGGGAAGATGGATGGAGCCAAATACAGGGCAAACTGGTCAAAACCTGTTAGAGTCTGCAAAACACTTGAGACTGGGGCAGAGGTTCACCTACCAGCAGAACAGCAATCCTACACTTACAGCCAGAGCTACAATGAAATGGTTTAGATCAAAGCATATTCATAGTTACAATTGCCCAGTCAAGGTCCAGACCTAAATCCAATTGAAAATCCTGTGACAAGACTTGAAAATTGCTGTTCACAGACGCTCTCCATCCAATCTGACAGAGCTCCAGAATGGGCAAAAATGTCCCTCTCTAGATGTGCAAAGCTGGTAGAGAAATCCCCAACAAGACTTGCAGCTGTAATTGCAGTGAAAGGCGGTTCTACAAAGTATTGACTCGGGGGGGCTGAATACAAATGCACGCCACACTTTACACATATTTATGTGTTTAAAAATATCGAAAACCATTTATAATTTTCCTTCTGCTTCATAATTACCGGTATGTGCCACTTTGCATCGGTCTATCACATAAAATCCCAATAAAATACATTTACGTTTTTGGTTGTAACATGAGAAAATTTGGAAAATTTCAAGGGGTATGAAAACTTTTTCAAGGCACTGTACATGCCATGCAATCAGTAACAATAGATCCCCGCCAGCAACAATAGACCCCTCCCTCAACAGTAGATCCCTTCTAGCAACAACTGACCCCCAGCAACAATAGACCTTCTAGCATTCCTTGCCATTACATGGTGCAGCAGGCAAATATCAGGTCAATGAACTGTTGGGTTTACATATTCTTCACAACCGGCCCATAGCCGATTGACGGCGGCAGGGCGGTTGCTTAACTCTGGGAGGACGTACATTGACGTCCTCCCTGAATCGCGCTTCCCGCGCTCCCCCTGGGGCGCGCACACGGGAACATCCGTGACCGCCGGGTCCAGGGGACCCGACCGATCGCGGATCTCGGTGAATGGTCGCTGTGAGCGGTCGCATGTAAACAAGCCGGCGCTTCCGCTGGCTTTTCTCTCTCCTCTCCGCACCGATTGGTACATTGCGAGAGGAGAGAGGGGGGAGGAAAGATGTGCTGCAGTGCTGTGGTGATGTGTAATGCCCACAGCACTGCTATGTGACAGGAATGCACCCCCACCATCCATCAATCACCCACCCAGCCTTCATCACCCATCCATCCACCCCCCACCCATCCTCACCCATCCATCCACCCCCCCCCACCCAATCCATACTCACCCACCCACCCTCACCCAATCCATGCTCACCCACCCATCCTCACCCATCCATGCTCACCCATCCAGCCATGCATGCTCATCCATGCTCACCCAGCCATCCATCCATGCTCACCCACCCAGCCGTGCTCTCCCATCCATCCATCCATGCTCACCCACCCAGCCGTGCTCACCCATCCATCCATCCATGTTCACCCACCCAGCCGTGCTCACCCAGCCATCCATCCGTGCTCACCCACCCAGCCGTGCTCACCCACCCATCCATGCTCACCCATCCATCCATCCATGCTCACCCATCCATCCATGCTCACCCATCCATCCATCCATCCATGCTCACCCACCCAGCCGTGCTCACCCAGCCATCCATCCATGCTCAACCAGCCATCCATAAATGCTTACCCACCCAGCCGTGGTCACCCATCCATCCATGCTCACCCAGCCATCCATCCATGCTCACCCACCCATCTGTGCTCACCCACCCATCCGTGGCTCATCCATCCCCATCCATGGCTCATTTGTGCTTCATTCATGCTCATCCATACCACATCAGTTCTCATCCGTGACACATCCATGCCACTACAGTGCCCATCCGTGCCACTACAGTGCCCATCCGTGCCACTACACTGCCCATCCGTGCCACTACAGTGCCCATCCATGCCACTACAGTTCCCACCCGTGCCACTACAGTGCCCATCCATGCCACTCTACTGCTCATCCGTGCCACTACCCTGCCCATCTGTGCCACTACAGTGCCTATCCATGCCACCACAGTGCCTCACAATAGTGTAAAAGATGGTCAAATTAGATTCTAAATGTATGCCCTTAGAACACCTGACGGTGCTCCCTGCATGTTGGGCCTCTGTATGTGGCCAGGCTGTGTAAAAGTGTCACACATGTGGTATCGCCATACTCGGGAGGAGTAGCAGAATATATTTTAGGATGTCATTTTTGCTGGGTACATGCTGTGTGTTAGAAATATTGTATAAATGGACAACTTTGTGTAAAAAAAAAATGCGTTTTCATTTTCTTTCCACATTTTCCAAAAACTTGTAGAAAAAATGACACTTTCAAAAGACTCATTATGCCTCCTAGAATATACGTTGGGGTGTTTGCTTTCCAAAATGGGGTCATTTTTGGCGTTTCCATTGTCCTGGTGCTCCAGGACCTTCAAAAATGCAAGAGGTAGTCAGGAAATTATATGTGTAATTTATGCTCCTAGAACGCCTGATGGCGCTCCCTATATGTTGGGTCTCTGTATGTGGCCAGGCTGTGTAAAAGACTCACACATGTGGTCTTGCCATACTCAGGTGGAGTAGTAGAATGTATTTTGGGGTGTAATTTGTGGTATGCATATGCTGGGTGTGAGAAATAACCTGTTAACATATGACAATTTTGGAAAAAAAAATCTTCATTTTGCAAAGAATTGTGGGAAAAAATTACAACTTCAAAAAAATCACCATAACCCTTACTAAATGCCTTGGAATGTCTACTTTCCAAGAAGGGGTCATTTGGGGGGTATTTGTACTTTCCTGGCTTGTTAGGGTCTCAGGAAATGAGATCGGCCATCGGTACATCAGGTGTAGTCAATATTCAGTGATTGGCACCATAGCTTGTAGACTCTATAACTTTCACAAAGACCAAATAATATACACTAATTTGTTTTGTTTTTTTACAAAAGATATGTAGCAGTATAAATTTTGGCCAAAATTTATGAAGAAAAATTACTAATTTGCAAAATTTTATAACAGAAACTAAGAAAAATTCTTTTTTTTACAAAATTTTCGGTCTTTTTTTAATTATAGCGCAAAAAATAAAAAACCCAACGATGATTAAATACCACCAAAAGAAAGCCCTATTTGTGTGAAAAAAAGGACACAAATTTCATATGGGTACAGTGTTGCATGATTGAGTAATTGTCATTGAAAATGTGAGAGCGCTGAATTCTGAAAATTGGTCTGGTTGTTAAGGGGGTTTAAGTACCCAGTGGTCAAGTGGTTAAATAATTCACTATTACATTTTCTGATGATTTTCTTGAATAAATGATTGAAAACACAATTTTCCATATGTTATTATTCAGGAATATCACTTTTATCTGTAGGCATTGTTTGAATTAAGGTCTAATGTTTACCTGATTAAATATGTTGAAAAAGTTAATGTCCATGGGGTGTACCCCGTTTTTCACATGTCTATATATCAAAATCTGTGCTTGTGATTTTTTTTTAATTCTATATACTGAAGTTTTTACATAGCACATCACAGAAAACCACAACAACCCCCTCCTCATAACATACCCCCATACCCACCATACCACCCTGTCCCACATCCTCCCTCATCGAAACTCTCCAGGGCCTTTATCACAATACACTAAGTCGGCAGCATATGATAATACTGAGAATTTAACAATTCATGTACTGTGTAGGGCTGCTATGAGAGGGATTACAATGCAAAACAACCATCACTTTCCAAAGCCTAGGCGACGCAGGGCCATAATACAAAACATCACTAACAATGCTTTATTTTACTTTTATGGACAGCAATGATGTAGTGCAGAAAATGAAACTTATTTTCAGTTTGGCACAATTATTCAAGTGAAAGCTGAATTGTGGTTGGTGGTTATGGGTAACTGTACTTTACACATTGCTTTTTACACACTGACATAGGCCCCATGCAAACTGGTTATTTCGACTGGGTGCATGGAGCGCTGGAGTTTAGCTGCAGGCAAAGGGCACAGGAGCCCAACCCCACTGCTGGCAACCTGTCAAACTCAATGAGAGGCTGGCATTTACTGCGGCTGGATGGAGCTGAATGATGCAAATAGCAGTATGCAAATTTTTAGGGCACTATGTGGCAAGGGACAAATGCCCAGAATGCAAGAAATATGCGCTCCAGGCATTGCTCCATAGCATTGATATAGGTGCACCATCCAGCTGCAGCAGTTATACTCTTAGAACCACGACCAATATAGGTGCACCATCCAGCTGCAGCAGTTATACTCTTAGAACCGTGACCAATATAGGTGCACCATCCAGCTGCAGCAGTTATACTCTTAGAACCGTGACCAATATAGGTGCACCATCCAGCTGCAGCAGTTATACTCTTAGAACCATGACCAATATAGGTGCACCATCCAGCTGCAGCAGTTATACTCTTAGAACCATGACCAATATAGATGCACCATCCAGCTGCAGCAGTTATACTCTTAGAACCATGACCAATATAGATGCACCATCCAGCTGCAGCAGTTATACTCTTAGAACCGTGACCAATATAGGTGCACCATCCAGCTGTAGCAGTTGCTAGCCTCTCATTGAGTTTGACAGGTTGTCAGCAGTGGGGCTGAAGGAATCTGTGCCCTCCACCCACAACTAAACACCAGAGCCCCTTGCACCTTGGCTAAATGTGCAGTGTGCATAAGGCCTAAGCCTTTCCTACCATACCTCCTAACTTTTGTAGTAGAGAATGAGGGACACAGTGAAAATTGGCCTTTTTTAGTTCACTTCCTTGTTTTCATCTAGGGGTTCAGAGAACGGAGATATACTCACCTAATCCTCCGAACCTCCCAGCGCAAGACCGGCCCCTTCAGCTCCTGACCGCCCCCTCCTGCGGTCCGGCAGTCTTGTGTGGTGGACTGTTCCTGACATCATCGCGCCCATAGACCGGCTCTGGACATGAAGAGGTCAGGAACAGTCCACCGCTGGATGTGGGGGAGCACCGTTTTCCAAAGGATGGATGGACTGGGTTAGTATAGGCGCCATGTTCACCCATGGATAGAACGAGCAGATAACCCATGCAGAAAAATAATTTTGCCCGGAGTTGGGCTTTAAAGAGATCATAGGCTGTAAAGATTTTTTTAGGTACACATGTGAAAATGATCAGCATAATTTATATATTGTTGCTGATATATGTTAATAAATGAAAAACCTGATTCTATGTATAGTATAGTATTAACTTACTCATATACACTCATATTTTTCTACATATGCAGGGTCTGCTTCTTTCTCAGTACAGTGATTGTGGCTTTTTGATTTGATTGATCTAATAGGTGTCTCAGACAAAAATGAATTCCATGAAATACAGAGCAGTGAGTAGAGGGAAAATACACAAAATACCGCCGAAACCAAAAATGCAGGATGCACTCGGCCAAAACTGAAATTGACGGTTTAAAAATATATAAATATACATATTTTTATAAACAATTGTATGATATTCAACTTTTTAATAAATATTATGAATTGAAATGAATATGAATTTATTGTCAGGCAAAATCGCGGTGAAAACACGGCAAAACCTCAACACCAAGGCGAAAAAAAATTGTGGCATTTTCGGTAGCCATTATCGGCACTTTTTTTCCTTTCGACACAACACTGAAAACCCTATTTTTGGCTGATAATTTTCAGAGGCCGAAATTTTAGTGCATCACTAGTGCAAACCTTTAGGTGTACAACAATAATGGAAGTATGACACAACAAACAGGTAAGAAAGTAAAGAGGTTGTAAACCTCCCTGCAGTATTTGTACCTATAGGTAAGCCTAGAATAAGGCTTACCTATAGGTACTGTAAATATCTCCTAAGCGTGCGCCGTATAGGAGATATTCACTGAATACTGCACTGATGATGTCATCGGTGCATGCGCTCTGAAGGAACGGCTGCCTGTGCTGTTTCTTCAGGAGTCAGTGACATGACCAGGGGCTCCTGTGCGCATGCGCAGGAGTGACGTCACGCAGCTCTGGCCAGTCACACAGCCGGAGTTCGCGGCCCTGGAGGGAAGACGTGTGAAGATGGATGCAGCCTACAGCGGGGACGTTGCGGGCTTTGTTTGCAGGTGTCACATAATGTGCTAGTATGCGATGCATACTAGCACATTATGCCTTTACTTTGCAGGGAAGAAGAAAGGCGTATTAAACGAAAAAGCAAACATTTATTAAATTGCAGCTACCAATATGGTGGCTGCATTACTTTTCTTTTTTAACCTTTCTTTCCTTTATTTTCCCCTGGTGATCTATCCAGCAAATGAGTTTTTAAAAAATATTTATATTTTTTGATACAATTGTCATATGCAGCCTACCTGTGCCTGGGCACTGACAGGCGGCACTTATAGGCGGCACTTATAGGTGGCACTGATAGGCAGCACTGATAGGCAGCATTGATTGGTGACACTGACAGGTGGCACTATTTGGCACTGGCAAGTGGTACTGATTGGCACTGGCAGGTGGCACTGGATGGCACTGGTAGATGGCACTGATTGGCACGTGGCACTGATTAGCACTGGCAGGTGGCACTGATTGGCACTGATAGAAGAGATGAGAAGGTTCACATTGCACAGATAGCGTGGCTTGTAATGCATGAAACTGTCAAGTATTTTCACTGAATGCAGAGAGAGAGCTGTCAGATCTCCATGCTGATGTCGGGGGTGGGCGGGACCGAACAGCTATCAAACACCCGCCCAGCCCCTATCCCATTGGCTGGCGTTTGATAGCTATTCGGTCCCGTCCACCTGCGACATCAGCGTGAAGATCTGACAGCTCTCTCTCTGCATTCAGTGAAAATACTTGACAGTTTCATGCGCAAAGCGGCTCTTACAAGCAGTGCGCTCTGTGCAATGTGAATCTTCTCATCTCCTGCATCCATTGCGGGGGTATGCGATGCACTCATACTCCCACAATGGGCGGTACCCGGGGTGGACCCTGCCCCCTTCCGGTATTGGCCGTTTTTTGTTTCAGCCGAAAACAGATGATTTTTCAGTGCATCCCTAGTTACAAGGATGAGACAAACCATTTACAGCTGACAGGGGAAATTGTAATGATCAGCTTTTATTTATGTAAAACCTTTATCATAAAAGGTAAAAAACTGTTGCTGTAACTGCTTATATAAGCTGGAGTTTGGCCCCTGTGCTCCTTCATCCAGAGTGGGGGCACTCTAATACATGAGATGTGTTACTGGCCAGATCACCAGGTGAAAACAGAGGGGGAAAAAGTCAAAAAAAAGGAAACTAATGCAGCCACCACATCTATTGATTGGTAAGCTGCAATATATTACATATTTGGTTTTTAGGTAAAAATCACTCTCTCGAAAAATAATAAAACTGTAATATAAAATGTCAAGTAACAAAAACAGAACGCGGCTGTCCTTTAAATAAACCAATAACCATCTTTGCAAAGCTGCTTCATTTCATTACATCCAGGGGATAACTAAGGCCTGGGCCAGGCATGATGCTGTTTACTGTGAAATCCTAAAACGTTTAGCCAAAAACCAACAGACTCATAATCCTGTGAAAACAAGCCAGGTTTTCTAATGCCTCTAAAATGGGAATTATTCACAGCTCCTCTGAGAACTGTACCCGAGGCTGTGACTTCTCCATTGTTCACATCCCGCTCATTATAAACAGATCACAATGCATCACTCAGCCTCACCTTAAAACCTCAATCTCCGGCTTTCCACCAAAAAACCAACATGAGTTCATGCAAGGCAAAAAATAAAAATCAGTAAATGGCACAAAGGCTTATTTAACTTTAGTTAAAGTAGTATTCAACCCTCAGCACTTGCAGTTTATGACTTTGAATGCTGCTGGTGTCTGCTCTCTCAATGCTGCTTCCCTGAACTTCTGGTCATCACAGGAAATCGTTAACTGTGAGCAGTGTAGTCTCCAGTCAGTCTGTTAGTTTGAAGAATGAAGAGGGGTGGAAGACGAAGCTTAGATTATTGTTACAATGTGCAAATAAATTGTATTTTTGACTGATGTGAAAAATAATGCAGGATGAGGCCACCCCTTAACCTTTGCAGGCTATAGGTCCATATCTACTAGGCCTAAAGGAAATCAATGACCCTATGGTGGAACCACCTCCCTGCTTCTCATATCCTAAAACGCACAGCCCTACACAGAGTAGATCCCCAATTCAGAGTCAGTATTTTTTTAAATATACAGATTTGTCAGAGACAAGCCTGCAGCATGCAGGACACATTGCAAGCATTGCCTTCCTCTGCAACAGAGGAAGAAGGGTTGATGGAGTCTGACCCCCTCTCCAACCGGTTATTTCCCAAGCAGTACTCACAAGGTAATAAAAAGCTATGAAATGTAATGTTCTTCATTAGAAAAAATCCTAAAAGGATAAGTGCACATTTGAGTTCATATGCCTCTCCTTTTATTATTTAGCAAATCCGTAAGTAAAAAAGTAAACCTCTATAGAAATATATAAAGAGTCCAATATGATTTTAAATGTTGGTAAAAAAAAAGTCATATAAAAACAGGCAACACGTTTCAGGGGCAAAATCGATATTCCTTCATCAGGGCTCAAAACAGGATAACATTTGGCATTAGAACTGGTTTTGATTTAGGTCTTGTGGTCTGACAACAGTTACTGATCATCAATGGAGCAATGCCTCATCACTAGATTTCCATAGGTACTAGGGGGATGTCAGCCTCTACAACTGCAAATGTGTGGTCAACAACCATAAGGAATTTTAGGGGCTGGTTTACTAAAGGCAAATAGACTGTGCACTTTGCAAAGTGCAGTTGCCCTCTGCAAATTCAGTTGCTCCAGATCTTAATAAATGAGGCAAAGCTTTACTTTGCAAAGAATACCCAATCACGTGCAAGGTAAATAAGAAAAACTGCATTTTTTGCTTGCACGTGATTGGCTGATGGAAGTCAGCAGAGCTTCTGCACATTTACTAAACTCTGGAGCAACTTTGCAAAGTGCACAGTCTATTTGCCTTTAGTAAATCAACCTCATAGGTCAAGGGTCTCACTTTTTTTACTTACTAACTTGGAGAAGGACCATAAGGCCACTTTCACACTGAGGAGTTTACAGGCATTTTTTTTTTTGCTAAAAAGAACGCCTGTAAAGCGCCTCAAATATCCCCCCAATGTGAAAGCCGGAGTGCTTTTACACTGGGGCGGTGTGCTTGTGGGACGTTACAAAAATTCCTGCAAGCAGGATCTTTGGGTGTTTACACTGCTCCTCCACCGCCCCTGCCATTGAAATCAATGGCAAGTGCTTCAGAAGTGTCTGCACACCGCCTCGGAAGTGCAGCGCGCCGGCACTTTTAATCCCCTTTTAACCCCTTGTCGGGGGTTAAAAGTGCTGCGCACCCACCTGCATAGTGGCGCCATAGCGCCGCTGAAACTATCAGCGCTTTAGCACTACCGCCCGCCCGCCCAAGTGTGAAAGTAGCCTAAGAGGTTCAGCTCACTCAAAGCTCAAGCCCTCCATGCACATACCAACTGCTGGTCTGACTATTAGAAATATGGTTGCTACAGGTTACTGCAGTTAGTATATCGTCATTCCTCTCCATCCTAGGCTGCCCATAAACAGTTCGATTTTACTTCATAGAAATATCATTCACCAAAACATTCTTTCTTGCCATCATTGGGTCAACTGATTTCTTTTGAAAGCCCTTAAAATTTCTTGCAGAACTAATATTTGAGTGGAATCCCAGACATAATAAAAAGGTTTCACCATACAATATGTATGATTTATTTCCTGAATGAAAACCACACTTAGAAATTTGTTAATTCAAAATAAATTTTTCATCCCACTCCTTCAAATTTTCTCATCACTACAGGCAAAAACAAAAGTCGATGTGACCCCACTAACCATTAGAAATTGAACCAACATTTCATAAATGAATATTTTTGATTGAAATTCTTCTGGTATATGGCCAGCTTTACTGAGTCAGCCTGACATTGTCTTTACTCATGGCCACACCAATGTGTTCACTGATCACACAGCCATGGTCAATACATTTTTGTCAATACATACACAACCAGAATGATGATAATAAAGATCCCTCTTCAGCAATCAGTAAAAGTAAACAAGGTTGTCGTTTTGTCCGTAGGAAAGGCATGGATCCTGTGTTCCTGCAAAGCAGGGGCATGGATTTATTCCTTCCCCTAGTAAAAGCACCTCCCACACTGTACAAGAACACAGGCTAGGTACACAGTTAACCCTTTGAGCGCTCCGGATGTTAACCCCTTCCCAGCCAGTGTCATTAGTACAGTGACAAACTGTTCAATGTATTAATGTCACTGGTCCCCAGAAAAGTGTCAGTTAGTGTCCGATTTGTCCGCCGCAATAAGTCACAGATAAATCAATTTATAAAAATTCCATCAATATATCCCATAGTTTATAGACCAGGGGTCTCAAACTGGCAGCCCTCCAGCTGTTGCAAAACAACAAGTCCCATGGAGCATTGCAAGGCTGACAATTACAAGCATGACTCCCACAGGCAGAGGCATGATGGGACTTGTAGTTTCGCAACAGCTGGAGGGCCGCCAGTTTGAGACCCCTGTTGTAGACGCTATAACTTTTGCACAAACCAATCAAAATACGCTTATTGGGATTTTGTTTACCAAAAACATGACGACGAATACATATTGGCTTAACCACTTGCCGACCGCCAACCGCAGGTTGACGGCGACAAGGTGGTTCGTTATCGCAAATCGCCATCATACGACGGCGGCTGCGATAACGCGCACTGTGAGCGCGCGCCGCCGGGAGGGCCAGGGAGCGGGTGCGGCGGCTTCGATTGCCGCCGGCTACCAGCGATGGCCCCCCGGAGTGAGGGAATGGAGGTCCGTGTATGTAAACACGGACCTCCGTTCTGTGAAGGGGGAAGGGCTGTGATCACAGGCTTCCTGTATACGAAGGCTGTGACCACTTCCCTTCCCCAGCTAGGGCAGTCCCCCCACAGTAAGAACACGCCCAGGGAACATAGTTAACCCTTAGTGCGCCCCCTGCAGGTTAACCCCTTCACTGCCAATGGCATTTACACAGTAATCAGTGCATTTTTATAGCACTGATCGCTGTATAAATGCCAATGGTCCCAAAAAAGTGTCAAAATGGTCCGACATGTCCGCTGAAATATCGCAGTACCGCAAAAAATCGCAGATCGCCGCCATTACTAGTAAAAAAAAAATAATAATAAAAACCCCAGAAATTAATTCTCATCATCCGTAAACGCGACCACTTTTGCGCAAACCAATCTATAAACGCCGATTGCGTTTTTTTATCGCAAATATGAGGAAGAATATAAATCGGCCAAACACAGTGAAAAAAATTTTTTTTTATATATTTTTTTTTGATTTGTATTCTAGCAAAA
>BLSH010166049.1:81811-103834 GCA_018402905.1 Glandirana rugosa
GGTCCTAAACCTTAAAAATATAAGCTGATTTGCAAGAGTTATTAAGAAGGTTTATGAAATTACAGGTACAAGGAGCTGATCAAACGGGTAAGTATAAAAATGAAACAGTAATCGCAAAAGTGTGAAATGACCATTCAATGGCGCAGAGCATGTTTGCTGTGCTTCCAAAAGTACCAATACATAAAAAGATTTTCCACTGTAAATGTAATTTATTATAGAAATTATTATAGAAATTTACACAAGGGCTGTACCAAAAGTAATGCAAAAGTGGGCATAACGCTGTTATATCATAAAATACATGTCCCCATAGTGAATAAATAAATACATCTTCATTTAAATTGTAGAAAATACATAAAAATTTTGAAGTCCACATATAAATCCCACACGTGAATAACGTCCACAGTGAGTATAGGAAAGGTTCCTCTCCACCCGCATGCACTATGCACTCACCAGACCTAATTTACCCCTATTACAGGGAGTCAAATTATGCATATGGGAAAATCCAAGATGTCATACATGAGGTCACAGGAATCAATCCAAATCACTGCTGTCATTCATTCAATATATATATATAAGCGGGCGGCACACTGGTGTAGTCGACTACCTGCCTGGAGTTTGCATGTTCCCCCTGTGCCTGCATGGGTTTCCTTCAGGTACTCTGATTTCCTCCCGCACTCCAAAGACATGCTGGTAGGTAAATTGGCTCCTGTCTAAATTGGCCCTGTGTATGTATGAATGTGAGTTAGGGACCTTAGATTGTAAGCTCCTTGAGGGTAGGGACTGATGTGAATGTGCAATATATATGTAAAGCGCTGCGTAAATTGACAGCGCTATATAAGTACCTGAAAAAAAATATATATATATATAGATAGATAGCGTATTCAAAGCTCCAGTGTTGCCATATAGAGAGGGAGAGGAAAGAACACTCTCATGGTGCAGTAATTCAAATAATTTATTTAAAAAAAATGTTGTATTGCACTTACATCAAAGAAGACAGGGATCAGCATGTATTGTATAGGAATCGCCACCCAACGCTGTTTCGTCAGCCAGCATCTGACATCTTCAGGGGATTTTATTAATGTTTTTATTAAAGTATAACTGAAGGCATTTTTTTTTTCATTTTGGATAGAGTAAGGTATTGTACAAAACAGAGCACTACATTAACCACTTGACCTCTGGAAGATTTACTCCCACTCCTGACCAGGCCATTTTTTTGCATTATGGCACTGTGTTACTTCAACTGAAAATTGCATGGCCATGCGATGTTGTACCCAAATAAAATGTTTGTCCTTTTTCCCCCCTTTCTTTCGGTGGTATTTGATCACCTCTGCTGTTTTTATTTCTTGCGCTATAAACAAAAAAGACGGACAGCTTAAAAAAAAAAAAAAAAAAAAACATATTTTTACTTTCTGCTATAAAACATATCCAATAAAAAAACCTTTCTGTCTTTACAATCACTTTAAATGCCAAAAGTGGGGATCAAAATTAAGTTTTGAGCCTGATGTTATCCTGGCAAAGTTCTTTGAAGATCCCGGCATGGCAAGGATGCCGGGAAGAATGGCAAGCTGAGCATTACGTAAGCTGGTGAAATAATAAAGAAAACCCTGCAAGGGGAGCTTTAGGCCTCATGCACACAGGACGTTTTAAAAACGTCAGCGCTAAAAACGTGCGTTTTGCCATTAGAGGTTTTCCGTGTTTGCGTTTTTTGATGTTTTTCCATTAAAAACACTGCCTATAATGTAAAACGGCTAAAACTGTGAAACACGGCTAAACGTGGCTGATGCATTTAGGACTTTTTTTGTTTTTACTGCTCCTGGACGAACAGGTTGTCGTTTTTTTCTACTGCCTCCAAACGCCTCTGACAGTTTATGTGCATGGACACATAGGCTAACATGGAGGGGCTTTTAGAGGCAGTTAAAAAAAAGTCAAACGCCCCCTAACAGCAGCAGTAAAAAATGTCCTGTGTGCATGAGGCCTAAGGCCAGCCATACATGGTTCCAATCTCAGCCGGTTCACTCGGCACGGATAGCATTCAAGGAACAACTTTGCATTTCCTCAATGGATGCAAAGCTTTTTCTGACTGCGGGCTCAATTCAAAAAGAGTTATTTTAATCCATAAAATAACTCACAGCTTCTCTGACATTTTTTTCAATTCACAAAAAACAAACCCTACTAAAATAAAGCATGAGTTATTTCATAAAAATGTGAGAGGTAATTTACTCATGAAACCATATGGTATTTTATGTCATGACGTGATATAGTGGAGAAGAATCAGAACCCCTGCCAGTTTTTAGTGCTAATAAAGAGGTAAAATGGTTTAAACTATAGAAATATTCCAACTCACAAGATCCATGCAGCATACAGTACAGTATGTATTAAGAAAAAATGTGACTATAATACCAGTCAAAGGGAAGCTGCTTTCACAGGACACATATGGTGCATCAAAAACATTAAATTAAGTAAATACAAAATATCTTAATAAATGTCAAATATTGAATTTATTCCACCAATAAAAAAAGACATTGGGGAGATTTCCCTCAACTTCCTGTCCAAAAGCAAGAACAGGAATTAAAAGGAAATCTCTACATATTAAAAAAATCTCTTGGGGACCCCCAGGTCATCAGAACTAGAGTCCCCATTGGAATAGTTCCCCTCTATTACTTTTCTAGGGACAACCCAAAATTTGGGATTTTCTTTCACTTTCAATGATAACAATAAACAGGACAAATACAGTGCCTTGAAAAAGTCATTCATACTTCTTGAAATTTCCCCCATTTTCTCATGTTACAACCAAAAGCATACATGTATTTTATTGGGATTTTATGTGATAGACCAACACAAATTGTGAAGTGGAAGGAAAATGATAAATGGTTTCCAAATTTTTTTTTACAAATAAATATGTGAAAAGTGTGGCGTGCATTTGTATTCAGCCCCCCTGAGTCAATACTTTGTAGAACCGCCTTTCCCTGCAATTACAGCTGCACGTCTTTTTGGGGATTTCTCTACCAGCTTTTCACATCTAGAGAGGACATTTTTGCCCATTCTTCTTTACAAAATAGCTCAAGCTCTGTCAGATTGGATGGAGAGCGTCTGTGAACAGCAATTTTCAGATTCTCAATTGGATTTAGGTCTGGACCTTGACTGGGCCATTCTAACACATGAATATGCTTTGATCTAAACCATTCCATTGTAGCTCTGGCTGTATGTTTAGGGTCGTTGTCCTGTTGGAAGGTGAACCTCCGCCCTGGTCTCAAGTCTTTTGCAGACTAACAGGTTTTCTTCTAAGATTGCCCTGTATTTGGCTCCATCAATCCTCCCATCAACTCTGACCAGCTTCCCTGTCCCTGCTGAAGAAAAGCATACCCACTGCATGATGCTGCCACCACCATGTTTCACAGTATTTTGGTTAGGGGTAGCAGAGTAAAGGGGGCTGAATACAAATGCACGCCACACTTTTCAGATATTTATTTGTAAAAAAAATTGAAAACCATTTATCCTTTTCCTTCCACTTCACAATTATGTGGCACTTTGTGTTGGTCCATCACATAAAATCCCAATAAAATATGTTTACGTTTTTGGTTGTAACATGACAAAATGTGGGAAATTTCAAGTGGTATAAATACTTCTTCAAGGCACTGTAAAAATGACCATAGCTAAACTTCAGCTATAAGTTCAGATTCGTTGGCAATTCGACTTTCCCTGACTTAAAGCGGTTGTATATAAGCCTATACGGTTTAAGAGATATTCCCAATGAAAGGAGGCGATGACATCGCGTCGCATGCGCCAAGATGTCCCAGCAGAGGCCCGGCGGTGCACCGGACCTTGCTGGAAAGTCTGCCGGAAAAAAGAGTTCCCGCGCGCATGCACGGGAGTAACGCCTCGCGGCTCCGGCCAGTCACAGTGCTGGAGCCGCGAACCCGGAAGGAAGCCCGACGGAAGATGGATCCGATGGTAGATGGTACCGAGCCGCCCAGTTGGATCTTCATTCTGAGGTAAGTAGCTCATTATGCCTTTGCCTTACAGGTTTTTTTTTTTTTTCGCCGTATGAGTATACAACCGCTAAAGCCATCAACTGCCAGTCCACTGTCCAATGAGACTGCTTCTATTTCCAGTAAGGGTGTTCTCATTGGATGGGCAGATGGATTAGAATTTTCAAGTGATCTAAACAGCTCCAGCATTAGAAAATATATCAAGATTTTATTTCAGGTCCCTTAGGTTATGAAAATGGCACAAGTTACTTTGTGTCTACTCGTGACTCATCTACGATTACAAAACTATGTGAAGGAGCAAGAATAGCTAGAATTTTCTAAATGGTTTCCTTGTAACCAAACTGCACAGATCACGATGTTACTTCACAAACATATATTTCAATCATATAAGATTAATTAAAAACAAAGCTAAAAAAAAGGAAAAAAAAAAAGGTTTTAGTCCATTTCTCCTGTCCAAGCAAAGGCTTTGAGAATAAATGCAGAAGTTATGAAAAGTGGAGGAAAAAGAGAAGAAAAGGCCGAAAAGGACCAGGAAATGTTTATGCGTCAGTGACTGCATCCCGCCAGAGGCATCCACATTAACAAGCAGATGTTGTAGGGGGTAATCGTGGCAGTTAATTGTCTTCTCCGGGGTCACCGGGTGCCAGGGCAGGATTTCACGCAGACTTCCTGCTCCAGAGCCACATTCAGAGCTGTCCAGCAGTGATATAAATAGAATAGGGAGCATGCCTGGAATCTGTAGGGACATCTCCTCCTAATAACAACCTTCCTACAGCCGAGCACAAACTGCACCATGCATTTAACTGAGTGCAGCCAATGGCCTATCACACCTACAGTATATATATAAAACATATGTATGTGCGTGGATTTATTAACAGTAAAATGTGTCTATTTATATTAGGAAAATGATTCATCCCAAGCCAACTTTTTTTAAGCCCAATAGATTTTTATTTTTATTGAAGCTGCCAATGGAAATCATGGGGCCCCATACTGCCTGCCTGACAGGGCCCCCTCCCATACAACCTGCCTGACATGTCAACCCTCCGTGCTACTGTGCATACGCCTAATTTATTTAACCACTTGCTGACCGCCTCGCGTAGATAAACTGCGGCAAAGTGGCCCCGCTGCACAAATTGCCATCTATAAATGATGATTCGCACAGCTGCGGGCACGCTCTCGGGCCACGGGTCGAGCGGACTCGATGTCCACCGGCAACTCGCGATCACCTAATACAAAGGCAGAATGGGGAACCGCCCATGTCAACACGGCGGTTTCTTGTTCTGTCAGGGGACATGACAGAGATATATTGTAATCTGGATCAGTTAGATCTGTCATGCCCCTGCCAGCCCAGCCCCCACACAGTTAGAACATAGTAAGGGAAACACATTTAACCCCTTGATCGCCCCCTACAGCTTAACTCCTTCCCTACCAGTGACATTTATACAGTAATCAGTGTCCGATCTGTCCGCCGCAATATCGCAGTCCCGATAAAAAAAACAGCTCGCCACCAGTACCAGTAAACAAACGATAATATGATAATAAAAACACCATAAATCAATTCTCATAGTTTGTAGAAGCGATAACTTTTGCGCAAACCTATCAGTAAACGCTTTTTGCAATTTTATTTACCAAAAACATGTAGAAGAATACATTTTGGATATGTATTATAGCAAAAAGAAAAAAAATAGGATTTTTTTGACTTACCGTAAAATCCTTTTCTCTGAGTTCATTGACAGACGCAGCCTCTTATTCATGACACATGGGTTTATGCACCTTTTACCAGGAGTAGACTAGGCAGAAAGAAGTTCAGAAAAGCAAAGCTGGCCCCTCCCAGGGGGCCGTCCTTACTCAGCATATAACCCCTCAGCCCTGCATAGCACATCAGTTTTTTTCTACCTAGTGCAAGGAGTTAGGCCTGGTTCCCTGCTGGGATCTGCGGTTCCCCTATTTTTGTTTCTGTATTTCTTTTATTTTTTCTGATGAAGACTGCAATCAAGTAGCCAGCTGGGGAACACGTGGATATTCCTTGTCCTGCCATCTTCCCAGCACGACCGACCGACCACCAAAAGAAACTCTATTTGTGGGAAAAAAAGGACGTCAATTTTGTTTGGGTACAACATCGTACGACTGCGCAATTGTCAGTTAAAGTGACGCAGTGCCAAATCGCAAAAAGTGCTCTGGTCAGGAAGGGGATAAATCCTTCCGGGGCTGAAGTGATTAAAGAGTTCTCTTGTCTGCTTCTGGCCTGAACTGAACTAACAAGGCCCGGGCCCAGTACAGGGCTCTACCCCCTCATTGGTGATACAAACAACTGGCAACTGCCCCAACCTGTAACTGGCCTTAACAGCAAGAAGCACATGGCAGGGCGACGCATGTCAAACAACAACAGAGAAAAATTCCCAGCCAGCCTGCAACAAACCAAATTGTCCTGTCTAAAAATGTATGTTATAAATAGGGGTTTAGATTACACACATTTGCAAATACATGTGTAAGCTGCAGAGGTCACAGCAAGGCACCTTTATAAATTTGAGGGCCTCCATAGTAGGAGCATATATATAAAATAACGGATAGATTGAGGGCAGGCTCACCCCTCCCCTAATTGGCGACCCGGCACATACATAACCATGTAGAGATATAAGTGAGTACAATACTCTAAGGCTACTTTCACACCGGACTGTTTTTTAGGCGCTGCGGTCCTAAAAATAGCGCCTGATAAACTCTCCCCAGTGTGAAAGCCCGAGTGATTTCACACTGGGGAGGTGCGCTTGCAGGACAGTAAGAAAAGTCCTGCAAGCCGCATCTTTGGGGCGGTGCGGTGAGTGGTGTATACACCGCTCCTACACTGCCCCCTCCATTGAAAGCATTGGATGGCACCCCCGAAGCGGCTGTATACCGCCTCGGAAGCCCCGAGCGGCGGCGATTTTAACCCATTGTTATCTCCTTCTTGGGGGTTAAAAGCGCCCCACTCCCGCCTGCATAGCGGCGCTGTAGCGCTGCTATAATAGCGGAAAAATGTGCCGCTTTTAGCGATGCTTTACCACTACCGCCCCAATGTGAAAGTAGCCTAACTTGTATGTAAACCCTAACAATAAGGCCTCATGCACACAGGGCATTTCTGGACGTTTTTACAGCTGCTGTTTCTGGTTTCAGACGGTTTTTCCTACACTCAATAAACCCTCCATCATGTTATCCTCTGTGTTCATGCACACATAGGCTGTTATCAACTGTTTTTAGCAGTGACGTTTTTGAGCTGTCAAAAAAAAAACCCAAGACTGGTGGGTTCTGAGAGACGTTTTTCAGCTGTAAAAATGCTCAAAAGCACCCAAATACGAGCAAAAACGCCGCTCACCAACATTTTTGGATGTTTTAGATCCATTGAGAAAAAAAAAAAGTGATATTAGACCTCTTTTGCTTTGAGAACTTGGGCTCTGGTAAGCAGTTCAGTGTGGTGGAGATTTGATGCATGGTTAACCACTTCCCGACCGTGCACTGTATTTTTTCTGCGGCAGTGGGGTTGTATTCCGTGAATCGCCGTAAATAAGCGACGATTTGCGGACGCGCAGCTAGGGGACGAGAGCTGTATAAATGTCATTGGTCCCAAAAAAGTGTC
The DNA here is from genome assembly GCA_018402905.1 of Glandirana rugosa. Taxonomy (NCBI): domain Eukaryota; kingdom Metazoa; phylum Chordata; class Amphibia; order Anura; family Ranidae; genus Glandirana; species Glandirana rugosa. The sequence continues at coordinate 89,411 of BLSH010166049.1, forward strand.
AAAAATGTCCAACATGTCCGCCCGAATATCGCAGTCCCGATAAAAATCGCAGATCGCCGCCATTACCTGTAAAAAAAAAAAATTGTAAAAACGCCAGAAATGAATTCTCGTGGTTTGTAAACGCGGCAAATTTTGCGCAAACCAATCAATAAACGCTGATTCCAATTTTTTTTTTTACCAAAAATATGAGGAAGAATATAAATCGGCCAAAACCGATAAATAAATTTGTTTTTTTATATTTTTTTTTTATTTGTATTTTAGCAATAAGGAAGAAATATTGTATTTGCATATTTTTTGCAAAATTGTCGCTTTTATTTTGTCTATAACGGTGATCAGAAATGATGCAGAGGTGACCAAATAGCACCAAAAGAAAGCTCTATTTGTGGGGGAAAAAAGGACGCAGATTCTGTTTGGGTACAACGTCGCACGACCGCGCAATTGTCAGTTAAAGCGACGCAGTGCCGAATCGCAAAAAGTGCTCTGGTCCTACAGTGGGAAATCCTTCCGGGGGTGAAGTGGTTAAGGATTATCTTGGTGATGACTTTTTATTGTGGATTTAATTTCACATTTGATATATGTTTTTAGTGTAAGGGTCCTTTCACACGGGCGTTCCGATCAGGTCCGTCTCAGTTTTTCAGGCGGATCTGATCGCATGCTCCATTCAGCCTTATGGAGCGGCGGATGTCCGATCCGTTCCTCTCTGTGAAATCCAGATGGATGGAAACCCTATTTTCCATCCGTCTGGAGAATCGGATCGTATCGGATGAAAGGGGACAGGCGGTCCGTTTTCATCCGATCTCCATAGAGGACAGCAGGGGCTCTGACAGGCCCATCTCCGCACTATTAAATTATAGGTATTAAAATTTCCTTGAAAATGTGGCTGTTGGTGATACATTTTGTATTTAAGTTCACTAACAGCCAAATTTGCAAGGAAATTCCAATACCTATAAGAACCAGTAAGCTGCAATACGATCTATTTTTGTTCTTGGGTTTGGATACCCTTTAGGTTCTTATAGCTGATTAGATATGCAAGCAGCTCCTGTGACAGATAACTTGAATAGCTATAGAGACTGGAAAGTCCATATACACTATATTGTCAAAAGTATTGGGACACCTGCCTTTACACACACATGACCTTTAATAACATCCCAGTCTTAGTCTGTAGGGTTCAATATTGAGTTGTCCCACCCTTTGTAGCTATAACAGCTTCAACTCTTCTGGGAAGGCTGTCCACAAGGTTTAGGAGTGTCTATGGGAATGTTTGACCATTCTTCTAGAAGCACATTTGTGAGGTCAGGCACTGATGTTAATGATAAGGTCTGGGTCGCATTCTCCGCTCGAATTTATCTCAAAGGAGTTCTATCGGGTTGAAGTCAGGACTCTGTGCAGGTCAGTCAAGTTCCTTCACCCCAAACTTGCTCATCCATGCTTTATAATGTCCCAATAATTTTGACAATATAGTGTATATAGAAGTGGTGAATGGATTATGTATAGACATGAATATTCTAGGTAGGTGTCTTTAGTAAAGATTATATCATCCATGGAAAGGACACCCTTAGCATGCTCAGTGGTGTAGCTTGACTTGTACAATTCCTGCTGCAAATGTGGAATTGGGGCTCCCTTTTGACATCCCCTTTCCAGTTATTGCTGTACCCCTTAACAACCACCCCCCCCCCCCCCACTTTACTACCCATGAAAAATACACAGTGCTTGCGAGCAGAGGAGTGATTGCAGAAGGCAGGGTTAATAGCTGACACAGTGACGCTGCCCCATGAGTCCGATATCACTAATCACATGACCAAGCATAGCAGATCCCTATGGAGGGACTTTTCCTTGCACCTCTCATTTGGGAAGCTCTGCAGGCATGTTAATCCATACAGGGCAGTCAAGTGCAGAGGTGTCACTGTGCTCTCTACCGCAATAAGTAGGGTCCTGATCTCAAGAGAAAATATTGTGTAATATAAGAAGAGATTTACTAAAACTGAAGACTGCAAAATCTGGTGCAACTTTGCATAGAAACCAATCAGCTTCCAGGTATTTTTTTTTGTCAAAGTTTAATTGAACAAGCTAGAGTTAGAATCTGATTGGCTACCATGCACATGTGCACCAGATTCTGAGTGCTCTAGTTTTAGTAAATCTCCCCTGTAGTGTATTTTTAATGAACGCATAGTTGGAGTTATTGTTGCACTATTACGTTTAAAGTAATTTAAAGCTAATATCTGATGTGACATTTTACCTTCTTGTTCTTCCACTCTATGTTATTGTATTAAGTATTTCAATTTGAATATCAGCCAAGTAATCAAGACGGTAACCAGTGCCAAGCTTGGGAATTAAGTGCATCTCCAGGCAACAAGTAAAAGCAACCAGCAAACTACTAATGTCATTTAGGAAGCACTCCATGAATGTGCTAGTAGTGAGAAAGTCCATCCTGTTGACGTTTACATAAACTTCTAAGGTTCCCTTAAGCAAGGCTTTCACAGTGCCTCTGAACAGTCAGTCTGCACCACAACCCATTGCAGTGAAAGCCCGTATGAAAGAAAGAAGAAGGAAGTAACCTCATAGGACAAAGGGATAGGAAAAAATGCATTAAAACGTATGTACATGTACATAAAAATGTCACAACAAATACAAAAACATGCAGCAAATGCACGATTTCTGTTGTGAATGGACCCTTAAAGCGAAGTTCCAACCTATTAAAAGACAGCAGCTACAAAAAGTGTAGCTGCGGACTTTTAATAATCAGACACTCGCCTGTCCCACGATCCATCGTGCGGCACCGGCATCACTAGTGTGGGCGCCGCACGCACTGTGCATGCGCGAGTCACGCTGTGAATGGCCGGTGTATCTTCTGGGACTTGTGACGTGTCCCAGAAGATCGCTGAGAGGGAGGGGGGAAGGTGAACTTCCTTCCGGTTCCGTGGAGCCAAAAAAATGACATGCTTATAATCGTATTGTAACCTGTACAGTCTGCATAATAGTGCCGGTTAATAAACTGCAGAATGCCAACACAGCGATAATAAATGGCATAGCAAAATGAACAGGAAACCTAACACTGCCTGCACCAACCTCTAGCAAGCATAAAAATGAAAATTGATGGCATGTTTAGAAAAGCTTCTCAAATTTATTTGTCCCCCCCCCCCATGTCAGTAAGACAGAGCTCTCTGCTCCTGACTAGACATATGGTTAATCATTAACACAATCCATTTCTCTCTGTATGCGGTTTATAATAAACTTCGTATTTATTCTTTTTTTTTTTTACCGTTTGATCTTTTGCGAGACAGAAAAATGTGTGTAAGTAAGTGAGTGTAGAGAGACTAATTAGATTTCACTTAGGTTTACTGTAAGTAGAGGTAAACCCTAATAGCCCTATGTATCATAAACAGCAGCCATTGTTTTTGTAAATTAAATATTTGCTTTCACCATCTGTTCATTTTCTTCTTGTTTGCAGCCACTTCCTTTCTAAATGCACTACCGCAATGGATGCAGATTGTGATAGTGGACCCTGTTTGAGCAATATGTGTTAAAGCAGCACCATGTGGCAGAGTGACTTCATCCACTGGGCAGATAACCTCTAACAGGACTTCCCTCCCTGGCTCTCACACTTGGGTGCTGCACCCTCCTCGACCAGGCGGGGCAGCTTGAGGATTCTGTGTTATGCCCAAACAGTCTTCTGGCCTAATTAGTACACAAACTGCACACACCTCCCCAGGCTGCTGCCCACGGAGGAAGCTACCTCACCAGGCCACTTACAAAATGTTTACAGTATCTCACAAAAGTGAGTACACCCCTCACATTTTTGTAAATATTTTATTATATCTTTTCATGCGACAACACTGAAGAAATGACACTTTGCTACAATGTAAAGTAGTGAGTGTACAGCTTGTATAACAGTGTAAATTTGCTGTCCCCTCAAAATAACACACAGCCATAAATGTCTAAACCACTGGCAACAAAAGTGAGTACACCCATAAGTGAAAATGTCCAAATTGGGCCCAATTAGCCATTTTTCCTCCCAGGTGTAATGTGACTCGTAAGCGTTACAATGTCTCAGGTGTGAATGGGGAACAGGTGTGTTAAATTTGGTGTTATCTCTCTCACTCTGGTGGTCATACTGGTCACTGAAAGTTCAACATGGCACCTCATGGCAAAGAACTCTCTTTTTTTCAGGATCTGAAAAAAAGAATTGTTCCTCTACATCAGTGCTTCTCAATTATTTTCTGTCATGCCCCCCCCCCCCCAGGAAGAAGAAAACATTTTGCGCCCCCGCGCGACTGTAAATAGTATAATTTGTCTATAAAATTGTTAAGTACACCTCTGCATAACACTGTATCCTTATTAACGTATAAGAGAATAAAAAAAGAAAGAACGGGGGCTGAGAGACAGGGGGGGGGAGGGGGGGCTGAGAGACAGAGGGGGGGAGATGAGAGACAGAGGGGGGGAGATGAGAGACAGGGGGGGGGGATGAGAGACGGGGGGGGGCTGAGAGACAGAGGGCTAAGAGGGACCACATAGCACTGCCCCCCCCGGGCTCTGTGTGCGGGCAGGCGGCACCTATGTGGATGTGATGTTGCCGTACCTGACGGCCAGCAGCGAGCGGCAGCCCCGAGTCTCCTCCTGGTCCGGAGCTTCTCCTGCTGCTCTGCTCCTTCCAGCCTTCGCCTCCCGCCTGTCCTCTTCCTCCGGGCCGCGGTCTTCTTGGAACAGAGGAGGTGGGTGGGGGAATGGAGGCTCTGGGAGCGCCGGGGTGGCCGCGCCCGCTCCTCTTCAGCTGTCAGGGAGGGGGGAGAGGCGGAGCTCACTCTCACATGTATCTCGATGGCCAGTACAGGCCTGGTTGCTAGGCAACCGACTGCTTGCGAGTGAGTCGGATAATGATGCCGAGGTCAAACGAGCCCCCCTTTACGGAGCCTCGCGCCCCACTATTTGAGAAGCACTGCTCTATATAAAGATGGCCTAGGCCAGGGGTGTCAGACTGGTGGCCCTCCAGCTGTTGCAAAACTACAAGTCCCATCATGCCTCTGCCTGTGGGAGTCATGCTTGTAATTGTCAGCCTTGCAATGCCTCATGGGATTTGTAGTTCTGCAACAGCTGGAGGGCCGCCAGTTTGACACCTGTGGCCTAGGCTATAAGAAGATTGCCAAGACCCTGAAACTGAGCTGCAGCACGGTGGCCAAGACCATACAGTGGTTTAACAGGACAGGTTCCACTCAGAACAGGCCTCGCCATGGTCCAACAAAAAGTTGAGTGCACATGCTCAGTGTCATATCCAGAGGTTGTCTTTGGGAAATAGATGTATGAGTGCTGCCATCATTGCTGCAGATGTTGAAGGGGTGGGGGGTCAGCCTGTCAGTACTCAGACCATATGCTGCACACTGCATCAATTGGTCTGCATGGCTGTCGTCCCGGAAGGAATCCTCTTCTAAAGATGATGCACAAGAAAGCCCACAAACAGTTTGCTGCAGACAAGCAGACTAAGGCATGGATTACTGGAACCACGTCCTGTGGTCTGATGAGACCAAGATAAACTTAGATGGTGTCAAGCATGTGTGGCGGCAACCAGGTGAGGAGTACAAAGACAAGTGTGTCTTGCCTACAGTCAAGCATGGTGGTGGGAGTGTCATGGTCTGGGGCTGCATGAATGCTACCGCCACTGGGGAGTTACAGTTCATTGAGGGAACCATGAATGCCAATATGTACTGTGACATACTGAGGCAGAGCATGATCCCCTCACTCCGGAGACTGGGCCGCAGGGCAGTATTCCAACATAACGACCCTAAACACACCTCCAAGACGACCACTGCCTTGCTAAAGAAGCTGAGGATAAAGGTGATGGACTGGCCAAGCATGTCTCCAGACCTAAACCCTATTGAGCATCTGTGGGGCATCCTCAAATGGAAGGTGGAGGAGCGCAAGGTCTCTAACATCCACCAGCTCCGTGATGTCATCATGGAAGAGTGGAAGAGAACTCCAGTGGCAACCTGTGAAGTGGTAAGACATTAATGGCTGTGTGTTGAATTATTTTGAGGGGACAGCAAATTTACACTGTTATACAAGCTGTACACTCACTACATTGTAGCAAAGTGTAATTTCTTCAGTGTTGTCACATGAAAAGATAGAATGAAATATTTACAAAAATGTGAGGGGTGTACTCACTTTTGTGAGATACTGTATATCCTATTTAGTTACATAGTTGGTAAGGTTGAATAAGTACACCAGTCAATCCTGTTCAACCTGCATGAGTGTGGATGTGTTTATGTCAAAATCATTTCCCATATCCCTGTATATTACATTTGGTAAGATACCCATCTAAGAGTTTTTTTTAAATTATTGACACTTCCCATTGACACCACCGATTGTGGAAGGGAGTTCCACATCTTTACAGTGACAAACCCCTTATGCAGCTGAAGGTTCAACCACTTCTTCTCCAACTTCATTGAGTGGCCGTTTATCTTCGTAAGCTCCTCTCCAAGCATACAACACTGGCTATGAACCTCCTACCCAGCAGAACTAACCGTGCTAGTCACCTCTGCTTATGGTAGGGTGGTTACACATAAAATTTTCTAAGAAGCTTGATTAGTTATGTAGCAGAGAATGGCAGCAGCATTGTGTAGGCCATCAGGGCCGGTGAAAGGGTTTTTGTCTACACAGGCGAAGGTGCATTTTGGGGGTATCCATTCCCCGCTTCCCTTACTGGCTACTGGAAGACGCCCTGCGTGAAATCTCCTTCACATCACCTTGCACCTGTTATGTGATGGGATGCAGTGTAAAGGATGTCAAATTTGAATTAAACTCACACCTCACTCCTCCATGTTGCACCCGTAATGTGATGGGGCGCAGCATGAAGGAGTCACACAGCACTGAAAATTTGAGATGTGCTGAACTGTCACTAAACGGCAATGAGGGGGCAGGGTTATACATTACCTGCTTTCCCTTACTGGCTACAGGCAGCTGTCAGGTGAGACAAACTACAATCTCCACGTTGCACCCAGAAGGAGAGAGTGCGCAGCGTTAGGGAAATGGATGACAGGTATTTTAAAAATCCAAATCCTCAGCAAGTGGCCAGAGATTCAGGTTTTTCCACCCCTCCATCCTGATGCCCTTAGGCAGCTGTCTAAGTAGCATTATGCTGGCGTCTGCCCTGTAGGCCATCATTGGAGAAGTTCTAAAATACAATACAACTACAGATGAGCAAGTAACAGAAAATGACTCACTGTGCTGGGTGAATATTTAATCCACCCAATTAGTGAGTTGGTAAATAGTGGTTTAGTAAATGCAGCATCTCACACATTGAGTAACTAAAATAAAGCATAGTCTCCCTCTTTGGGGACCCCTGGTTTTCCAGCGAGAAACAATAGGGAATCTGCTTTTAAGATTGCAAGGGACAAGAATGCTCACCCTTGATGATATCATTATCACACAAGGAATGCCCCTCTTAAAATTATTTTGTTATAGGTCCCAGATATTAATATTGATGCCCTTAGACATTGTCATATCTTCAACTCTAAAGACAATAAGAGCCATTGTGCCTAGAAGGTGCATTGTCCTACCTGTTCCCTTAGGCGCTCCTGGTGACCCATTATTGCTGTGGCATGATGAGGGTATTTGTATTTCAGATGCTCCAGAAATGCCTCCCTCTTCCGATCCATCTCGGAGGTCTGCATTCCCAGGATTTCTTTTGAACTGCGGGGCCCACCTACTGTGTGTCTCCGAGGAATATTCCGGACAGCTTTAGGTGGGATGTTTCCATTAGACAGGTTCTCTTTAGACTGGTGACATTCTGTTTCATCTAATGAGCCGCCAAATGAATTGTTTTTCGTCTGACCTGAAAAATGTGTAAAACAGAACATCACATTAGCGGGCAGTATGCAAAACTTTATATGGCTTCCAGACAGCATAAAAGGAGGTGATAATTGCATTTTATAAACTTATTTATTTAGCAGCTTGTGTATTTTTTTTCAGTTTGCTTGTCAAATCTGTTCTGTTATATTCTCGAAATACAGTTTGCTTTGCAAAAGTGCCTCATGTCTTCACTCTTCTTTACAGAGCTTTTAACTTAAAGTGGCATTAAACCCAAAAGCAAACATTTATTATATTGCAGCTTGCCAATACATAAATGTGATGGCTGCATTAGTTCTCCTTTTTAGGCTTTCTTTCTTCTATGTTCATCTGGTGATCTAGCCAGTAAGTCTGTTGTTTTTCAAAAGAACAAGCTGTTCTGCAGATACAGTATATCAGTTACAAAGATAAGACAAACCATTTAACATTGGCAGGGGTGTTTACAATGATCAGTTTTATTTATTTAAAACCTTTATCCCAAATGGAAAACAACTGTTGCTGTAACTAATTATAAAGTGTTAACTGGAGTTTGGCTTTAATTTGTTTAATGCATTTAAATCTGCTAGTCCATCTAACACTCCTCTCCCCCCAGACTTAAAATATCGCTGTCCAAAGGTGCCCCCTGTGCTCCTTCCTCCAGAGTGGGGGCACGCTAAATACAGAAGGTGTGTTACTGGCCAGATCACCAGTTGAAAACAAAGGATAAAAAGGGAAAAAAAAAGAAAACTTATGCAGCCACCACATCTAAAAATTGGTAAACTGGGATATATACATTTTTGGTTTTACATTCGTTACCGCCTTAATAGTTGGAAGTGTAATAATTTCAATGATCCTGTTTTTGAACACAGGAATTTATACCATTACCCTAAAGACAGATCCTGAGACTGTACAGACTGAGGGTCCACAGCCTGGAAATGGAATCAGGGAAGCACAGACAGACCTACATCCCCAGGGAGAGTAGACTGTGCCAGTGCTGTGATCAGGGGGCCTGATGAGGCCCACTTTCTACTATGGTGCGCCAAGTACCCAGCAGTGAAGGACACCTACTTCCAGAGGTCTCCGCTCTCATCCCAGATTTCACTGCCATAAAAGAGAAGAGGAAGTACCATCTTCTACTGGGACAGGGGTCTCCAAACTGTGGCCATTTGCTAGCCATTATCCGGCCCTTGGGGCACTATTCCTCCCACTGATATGAGGCACTGTTCCTCCCACTGACACCAACAATGGAGCACTATTTCTTCCACCAATACCAATAATGGGTTACTATTCAATACATAAAATAAATATTGTATGCAGCTCTTCGGTGACATCAACGGTCACAATTGAGGCCCCAAATTCAGTGCCTTAAAAAAGTATTCATACCCCTTGAAATTTTCCACATTTTGTCATGTTACAACCAAAAACGTAAATGTATTTTATTGGGATGTTATGTGATCGACCAACACAAAGTTGCACATAATTGTAAAGTGGAAGGAAAATGATAAATGGTTTTCCAAATTTTTTACAAATAAATATCTGAAACATGTGGCTTGCATTTGTATTCAGCCCCCTTTACTCTGATACCCCTAACTAAAATCTAGTGGATCCAATTGCCTTCAGAAGTAACCTAATTAGTAAATAGAATCCACCTGTGTGTAATTTAATCTCAGTATAAATACAGCTGTTCTGTGAAGGCCTCAAAGGTTTGTTAGAGAACCTTAGTGAGCAAACAGCATCATGAAGACCAAGGAACACACCAGACAGACACGTCAGGGATAAAGTTGTGGAGAAGTTTAAAGCAGGGTTAGGTTATAAAAAATATCCCAAGCTTTGAACATCTCACAGAGCACCGTTCAATCCATCATCTGAAAATGTAAAGAGTATGGCACAACTGCAAACAAGACATGGCCGTCCACCTAAACTGACATTAATCAGAGAAGCAGCCAAAAGGCTCATGGTAACTCTGGAGGAGCTGCAGAGATCCACAGCTTAGGTAGGAGAATATGTCCATAGGACAACTATTAATCGTGCACTCCACAAATCTGGCCTGTATGGAAGAGTGGCAAGAAGAAAGCCATTGCTGTAAGAAAGCTACAATAAGTCCTGTTTGCTGTGTCTCCCACATGGCATCTCGCAAACTGCAAACATGTGGAAGAAGGTGCTCAAGTCAGGTGAGACCAAAATTTAACTTTTTGGCCTAAAAGCAAAATGCTCTGTGTGGCGGTAAACTAACGCTGCACATCACCCTGAACACATCATCCCCACTGTGAAACATGGTGGTGGCAGCATTGTGTTGTGGGGATGCTTTTCTTCGGCAGGGACAGGAAAGCTGGAAAGAGTTGATAGGAAGATGGATGGAGCCAAATAATGGAAAATCGTAGAAGAAAACCTGTTAGAGTCTGCAAAAGACTTGAGACCGGGGCGGAGGTTCACCTTCCACAGGACAGCGACCCTAAACATACAGCCAGAGCTACAATGGAATGATTTAGATCAAAGCATATTCATGTGTTAGAATGGCCCAGTCAAAGTCCAGACCTCAATCCAATTGAGAATCTGTGGTAAAACTTGAAAATTGCTTCTCACAGACGCTCTCCATCCAATCTGACAGAGCTTGAGCTATTTTGCAAAGAAGAATGGGCAAAAATGTCAAAGATGTGCAAAGCTGGTAGAGACATCCCCAAAAATACTTGCAGCTGTAATTACAGCAAAAGGTGGTTCTACAAAGTATTGACTTTTCACATATTTATTTGTAAAAAAATTTGAACACCATTTATAATTTTCCTTCCACTTCACAATTATGTGCCACTTTGTGTTGGTCTATCACATAAAATCCCAATGACAAAATGTGGAAAATTTCAAGGGGTATGAATACTTTTTCAAGACACTGTATCTTGCAAGTTGACAATCACTGTTCTAAGGTCTCTATTATTCTATTGCTTAAAGAGGAACAAAACCCTGATGGGATTTACTTCCTCTTTGTTACCCTGCAATGTAAAAGCATAATAGGCTACTATGCATTGCATACTAGTGCATTATGTGTCACTTGGAAGCCCGTGCTATCTCCGCTCCAGGCCGCGTCCATCTTCACCCCTCTTCCTTCCAGGGCCGCAGACTCCAGCTCTGTGACAGGCCGGAGCCGCGTGACGTCACTACCGCGTGCAAGCCGCCAATCGCAGCACGATCTCAGTGAAGAAACGGCATGGAGGCCGTTTCTTCACTGCGCATGTGTCGATGACGTCGGCACATGCAAGTACACTGTATATGTAGAAATGCAGGGAACCTACAGATAAGCCTTATTATAGGCTTACCTGTATGGTAAAGTGGTTGTCCAGAGTTGACAACCACTTTAAGCTAGCATACACTGCTCAAATTTCTGCCAGTTCCTTCAAAATCACCATCCAACTCACTGTTCAGGTATTCAAGCAGCCACTTGTGTTATGACTGCTAAATACAATAGTCAGCAGTGGAGATCCCTTGATCTAAGATGTTTAGCGTAGCCTTCATCACATCTCAGTCCCCCCTTCACCACAACTCAGTCCCCCCTTCATCACATCACAGTCCCCCCTTCATCACATCTCAGTCCCCCCTTCATCACATCACAGTCCCCCCTTCATCACATCACAGTCCCCCCTTCATCACATCACAGTCCCCCCCCTGCTTGATCTGGATCAGCATCATGCATTGCCATGGTGCAGGTGGGTTGGCCTCCAGCACCATAGCAATGAATGGCACTGTGCATCCTGGCCCTAGACCAGAAAATATTATTTGCTGTTATAGTGCTGCCGACTGTCCCACCAGCACCATGGCAACCCATTACATGGTGTGAAAATATGGGACAAACTCCCAGAAGAACCAAAACGGCACCCTGGTGGAAAAACGCTGATCTGGCCAATTCATTTTATTATTATTAATAGCATTATAACTTTCTGGTATTATATTTTAATGACTTACATGTGCCTTCATAAACCTCTTTAACAATCAGAGCTCTTATTACTGCTATTATTATTGTTTCCCTATAGAGCATTGTTTTTTTGCTGACTTGTTGCTTTTGTGCTTTCCTACACTCATTATTTTTGTATTGTACTTTCCACAACAGACCCAGCCTTAAGGAATCCCTGGAATGTGCTGGTAAATTTTAGCTGATGTTTCCTGCAGTGACAATCCTCAGTCACTTAATTATGTGGAAAATCAGGGAACAGATCAGCCGACTGTGAAGGAAATATCATATGGACGTCGCAGCATGTCTATTAGTTGAGCCATGTGCAAGGGGCGGCTTTGCTGATTTGCTGTGAGATTTGCAGCTGCTGTGAACAGTAAAGGATGGGGGTGAGCACTAAGTGACACTTAGGCCCCTTTCACAGTTGTGCGACCCGATTTTACCGCGATTTGTGATCAGTACGACTTTGTTGCAACTCTGGCTCAATGAAAACATATTACAAAATCATATCTATATTATTCAGGTGCGATTTTCATGAGACTTTGAGGGTTTAACATTGAAGTCTATAGACCTCAAGTTGTATCAAAGTTGGACCAAAGTAATGCAGGGACTACTTTGAAGTCGGCACAACTTGACGTTGTACAAATATGAACGGTACTCATTGGAAATAATGGGGAACGACTTGTCATGCGACTGCAGTCCCAAATCGCAGGACAACTCACACAAGTGGAGAAAGTGGTCTAAACAATATCCTTATTATCCACAAATCTTCCATACACATCTACTACTTAATGGCCCCATCATCTATTTTCATGAAATTGTTTCTTACTGTGTTTTTCTGAAGCCTTGTAACGTCCTCTGTGAGCTCCTGAACCTCTCCATTCCCCCCTCACTTCTGTTTGTCAGGAATGATCAGTAAACATTAGTCGCAGTCATGTACTGTCCTTAGTCCATCTTGGGAGTGAGCAAGAGATGGTGGCTATGTTTCTACATAGATTGGGAACAAAGAGAATGAACATAGTGGCCACCCTCTAATGGGATGTCAAATCACAGTAGCAAAAAAAAAAAACAATAAAAAAAAAAAAAAAAGAATTTGGAGATTTGGAGGTGGCTGAGAGCAATAGAAGGGATTTTTTAAGGATACCTGAGCCCCGGAGCCAATGCGCGTGGCCGGCAGCCCAGATGTCTGCCAGCCACCCGCGATCGCTCCACAGAAAGCCAGAACGGGGATCTGTCAATGTAAACAAACAGATCCCCGTTCTGTCAGGGGAATAGAGAGAGATTGTCTGTTCCAAGTGATCAGGAACAGCGATCTCTCTCCTCCTCCAGTCAGTCCACTCCCCCCACAGTTAGAAACACCTCCCAGTGTTAACCCCTTCCCTGCCAGTGACATTTATACAGTAATCAGTGGCTATTTTTAGTTATATAAGTGTCAATGGTCCCAAAAAAGTGTCAAAAGTGTCCGATCTTTGCGCCGCAATGTCGCAGTCCCGCTAAAAATTGCTGATCGCCGCCATTACTAGTAAAAAAAAAAAAAAAATAATAAAAAATGCCATAAATCTATCCCCTCTTTTGTAGATGCTATAACTTTTGCGCAAACCAATCAATATACTGTACACTTATTGCACTTTTTTTTACCAAAAATATGTAGAAGAATACATAGTGGCCTAAACTGATGATGTTTTTTTTTTACTATAACGCAAAAAATAATAACCGCAGAGGTGATCAAATACCACCAAAAGAAAACTCTATTTGTGGGGAAAAAAGGACATCAATTTTGTTTGGGTACAGCGTCGCACGACCGCGCAATTGTTAGTTAAAGCAGCACAGTGCCGTACCACAAAAAATGGCATGGTCAAGAAGTTGGCTCGGGTCCTCTTTGGATAGATTGATATCAGCTGAAGCCATTGGCTCCCACTGCTGTCAATCAAATCCAGTGGCACGGGAGCCGGGGGACAGGGCCGAGTCCTGCACCGTCAATGGACGCAGCAGCAGGACTCGGGAGCGCACCAGTACGAGTGCGAGTGCCCTTAGGGAAAACGCATCTCTGAGAGGCCAATCAAGAAGAGGGGACCCCAGAAGAAGAGGATCGGGGCCACTTTGTGCAAAACCGTTGCACAGAGGAGGTAAGTATAACATTGTTATTTAAAAGAAAACAAAAAAAAAAACCACACCTTTACAATCCCTTTAACCACTTCAGCCCCGGAAGGATTTCCCACTTTAGGACCGGAGCCCTTTTTGCGATGCGGCGCTGCGTCGCTTTAACTGACAATTGCGCGGTCGTGCGACGTTGTACCCAAATGAAATTTGCGTCCTTTTTTTCCCACAAATAGAGCTTTCTTTTGGTGGTATTTGATTGCCTCTGCGTCATTTCTGATTGCCGCTATAAACAAAAGAAGAGCGACAATTTTGCAAAAAAACCCAAATTTCTTACTTTTTCCTAAAATACAAATCCAAAAAAAAAATATAAAAAAACATTTTTTTTCACCGTTTTTGGCCGATTTATATTCTTCCTCATATTTGCGATAAAAAAAATCGCAATCGGCGTTTATTCATTGGTTTGCGCAAAAGTGGTCGCGTTTACGGATGATGAGAATTCATTTTTGGGGTTTTTAATTTTTTTTTATTTTTTACTAAAAATGGCGGCGATCTGCGATTTTTTCCAGGATTTC
>BLSH010166049.1:105222-135618 GCA_018402905.1 Glandirana rugosa
CCCCCCCCCCCCCCCCCCCCCCCCCCCCCCCCCCCCCCCCCCCCCCCCCCCCCCCCCCCCCCCCCCCCCCCCCCCCCCCATTCAGTTGCAGAAAATAAGGTGGGAAAAAGCAGATCTTTGCCACAACCTGCACAACCTGGTACCTGTCAAACATAGGTGAGGGAAATCCAAACAAACAGCTCACAAAAGTTCAATCTTTTCCCCACTCTGTTCAAAAAACAAATAAAAAGATAAAAATGAAAAGCCCAAGAAAAGATAAAATAACAAAACAGCTTTTACTCAATGTTCACCTTTAGTGCCAGTTCACACCAGGAATTGCACAGGAACTCCTTTTGCGTTCCTGCGCAATGCGATTTTCAGCCTATTCATTTGAACAGGATGAAATTGCACTGGATCCCACCAAAAGTAGTGTACGCACTACTTTTAAACATGCATTTCAACCAGATTGCATTGTACTGCACTACCATGCATTCAGGTGCAGGCAAACGCGCTATGTTTGAGATCTGCGTTTGGGGTGTCATTAGGAATCTCTATTGACACCCGCAGCAGATTGTACCCCCAGTGCATTTGGAAAGTGGTTCGGGAAACAATCCCTGGTAAATATGACAGGTGACCAGCAGGGGGCTGAGGGGGGTATAAATGGGCTACAGTCCAGAGCAGAGGCCTCTTGTTCCTGGGGGAATAAGGCCCAGCCTGAGGGCTGTGACATCCCTGGGAAATCTGCCTGGAACTGCAAGCACCTTCTGTGGGGTCCCAGCTACGGTTTGGCTCGGGGACCTCTGTTCTATCCTCTTGGAGCATCTCAGAAAGCCTCTTAAAGATCCCAGACACCAGCTGCTGGAGTACAGAAGTTGACTAACCTTGCACATGGCTGCATTGAGATCAGGAAACAGTGATTACCAGCCTTCTGGATCTAAAGACTTTCCTTAGATTTCCTCGGAGATCACCAGCTACCACTTTCTACATTTGAGACTTTATTCCTGTTGAAGGATTCCTGTCTTTTACTGTTCATCTACACTTCAAAGAGGGTGCCTTCACCCTGAAGTCTTAGTGCAGAGTTAGAGTCCTCATTGTCAAGTTTACAGTTCTGGATATCCCTAGGCTCACCATCACCCTATCTAAGTTCTACCCAAAAAAGGGCTGCACAGGCTGTCCATTGCCTATCAGGGAATGGAACCCGGGATCAAACCACCAGACTAATCCAGTCTGTGCCCTACATTATTATGTAAAGGGGCCCTGTAGGATGAGGAGGAAAGAAGAACACAGCAGTGCTATGAGCGAGCAGTACCCAGAGAGACCATTCATACAGTATTTTAGTTCATACTTTATTTGCTATAGGTTACTGCACTTCAGAAATGATTATTGCACCTTGCACTGGTTTACCATCTCACAGTAGCTCCCTATATGTTTGTCCCAACAATATAGGCTCATGCACATGGCTGTACATGCTGCACTGAGATCTGAAATTTAATTTGATGTAAATACAACAGAATTGGGCCCATTAACACACTTCGATGCGTTTAGCTGAGTAAACCAAAACAAGTAAAATCTGCGCTGGCGGTGCAATTCTGACCATATTTTACACTGTGCGCTGTGCAAACATTTACATGGCATGGCCACTGCCGGGGCCAAGATGTAAACAAACTGTGTGTAGCCAGCAGCGGCACCAAATGACTTTGAACTTCAATCATACTGAGTGACGGCTAAGCTCAATTTGCGCATGTGCTGCCACTACATGAATGACTATTTCAGGGCGAGAGGAAGACATCAACAATGTGTAAGCTCCGGCCTTGCACGCGCAGGATGTAGTACGAATCTCAACTCAGTGCACATACCCTATATTACCAAATGTATTGGGACGCCTGGCTCTACAAGCACATGGGCTTTAATGGCATCCCATTCTTAGTCCGTAGGGTTCAATAGTTGGCCCACAGCTCTTCTGGGAAGGCTGTCCACAAGGTTTAGGAGTGTCTATGGGAATGTTTGGCCATTCTTGTAGAAGGGCATTTGTGAAGTCAGGCACTGATGTGGGCAAGAAGGACCAGTGCTTTGTGCACTGGTGAGCAGTCATGTTGGAGCAGAAAAAGGCCATCCCCAAACTGTTCCCACAAAGTTGGAGCATGAAATTGTCCAAAATGTCTTGGTATGCTGATGCCTTAAGAGTTCCCTTCACTGGAAAGAAGGGGCCAAGCCCAACCCCTGAGAAACAACCCCACACCATAATCCCCCCTCCACCAACTGCTTTGGACCAGTGCACAAAGCAAGGTCCATGAAGACATGGATGAGCGAGTTTGGGGCGTAGGAACTTGACTGGCCTGCACAACCCAATAAAATACCTTTGAGATGAATTAGAGTGGAGACTGCGAGCCAGGCCTTCTCGTCCACATCAGTGCTTGACCTCACAAATACGCTTCTCGAAGAATGGTCAAACATTCCCATAGACACTCCTAAACCTTGTGGACAGCCTTCCCAGAAGAGTTGAAGCTGTTATAGCTGCAAAGGGTGGGCCAACTCAATATTGAACCCAGGAGAGGGCTGGGGGGCAGGGTGGCAATTGCCCCCCAGGCCACCCTAACTTACATTCAAAATGGCCGATGGCCACTGCCCGCTCACACTTTTTTCTTCTTGTGGAGGAAGGAAGTAGGGGCCAGGGGAGCAGCCACCAACTAGCTGCAGGCAAGGGGGGGGGGTGCCCAGGGCCAGCCCTACCATGGATCCCACTGGCCCCATTGGGCAGCCTCGGGGGGGTGCCAACGGATTACAGGGGAGATCCCCGCTCTGTGTAATCCGGCTCCTCTCTGCATTGCAGGCTGCACTGGATGGGCACTGGTGAGGCTGCATTGATGGGCACTGATCAGGCTGCACTGATCAAGCTGTGCTGATGGGCACTGGTGAGGCAGCATTAATGAGCAATGATTGGGTTGCATTGATGGGCACTGATCAGGCTGCAATGAGTGGCACTGATCAGGCTGTGCTGATTGGCACTTGCGAGGCTGCATTGATGGGCACTGATTAGGTTGCATTTGATAGGCACTGGTGAGGCTGCATTGATGGGCACTGGTGCAGCTGTATTGATGGGCACTGATCAGGCTGTATTGATGGACACTGGTGAGGCTGCATTGATGGACACTGATGAGGCTGAGCTGATAGGCAGTGATGAGGCTGCATTGATGGGCACTGGTAACGTTGCATTGATGGGCACTGGTCAGGCTGCACTGATGGGCACTGATGAGGCTGCATTGATGGGCACTGATGAAGCGGCTCTGATGAGGCTGCATTGATGGGCACTGGTGAGGCTGCATTGGTGGGCACTGATGCATTATTTTTGTTAATCCTCCTTTGTTGCTATTAACATAAATTATGTTACCACATTGTATCATATTTGTCTTGCTTCATAACATCAATATCCATTATAAAACCTGCTGGGCATGGATGGTGAGCCAATTCGGTGGTTCAATGGACCACTTGACTGAACTTGCCCCCCAGGCCTAAGGCTGCCAGCCCTCCCCTGATTGAACCCTATGGACTAAGACTGGGATGCCATTAAAGTTCATGTGCATATAAAGGCAGGCGTCCCAATACTTTTGGTAATGAAGTGTATGTTCTTATAAGCTGAATTGCAGTATGGATTACTTTTTTAATCCTGTGTAAATATAATACAGCTGTGTGCATAGGGCCTATATTGAAGGTTTGAGGCCTGTGTGGCCATTACTTCTAGTCTGATCACAGGGGAGTCGGACTAAACTCTAGCAAGTAGCACTGTTCAAGGATCGCTGAGCACTGGCACAGAGACAAGCCTATAAAGTGTGTTGTTGCTTCTCTTGTCCCAAAGCAGAAATATCTAAACTACACCCTCATTTACTAAACACACCCAGCGGAGTATACACTGCATTACTGTACACAGACGTGACACACGGCCCAGGAATCCCGAATACCTCTGCCTGGGGGGAGCAGCGGCTAATGTTTACATGCCTCATTTAAATATTGGCTGTTTTGCTAAAGTGGACCCATATGCAAGGGAAAACTAATGATCATGGGGCCCCATAACAAGATTTTGATGTAATAATGACAATCACAATATTTTATATTATGAAATAGTTATTAGGCCTCATGCACACAGGACATTAAAAAAAAATGTCAGTAGCTTTGTGAGTTTTTCGGCATTTTTCAGCGTTATTGCACTAGCGGTTTTTGAGCGTTTTTGAGTATTTTTTTAGTTCAATGGAGCAAAAACAACCAAAAATGTTGGTGAGATGTGTTTTGCCGTGTTTTTGAGCATTTTTTTCCCCCCACAATGGATCAAAAACGTCCAAAAACATTGGTGAGTCACGTATCGCTGCGTTTTTGAGCGTTTTTTTTTCCCTCAATGAATCAAAAACGTCCAAAAACGTTGGTGAGCTGCATTTTTGAGCGTTTTTACAGCTGAAAAACGTCTCTCAGAACCCACTGGTCTTGGGGTTTTTTTTACAGCTCAAAAAACGTCACTGCTCAAAACAGTTGATAACAGCCTGTGTGTGCATGAACACATAGGATAACATGATTTAGAGTTTAACCACTTGCCGACCGCCGGCAGCAAAGTGGCTCAATAACGCAAAACGCTGCGATATCACTCACTGTATCCCTCCTCCCTTCCTCCGATAGGGCAATACCGGGAGCTTTTGTGGAGGGTGCGTTGTGGTCTGGTCACGGGATTCGCGGATCTTTGTGGGGTGGTGTAGCGCCCAAAATATATATTTTAAAACGATTCTTCTATGAATATCTTGCTATTTGGACATTTATCCCATGGTACGTAAGGTGCTGGCCCAGATAATCTACCCTAAGTCCAAAATTACCAGTTTTGTAGGCAGTTTGAAATCTCACATTTTGTTTGTATTTTTCAGAACCAAACCGTTCTATTTTGTCCAGGTCAATACCTCTGATGAAGGTGATCGGCACCGAAATGCATTAGGTCCTGTGCATAACTAGATCCAATTTGTTGTTCAGAGTACATGCTCTTGTTTATCATGAATCCATAAGTGTCCATGATGTTTCATCCTTGCTTTTAATATTGCAATGTTTTTGTACAAATAAAATTTATATTTTTTATATAATCACTGTTTGTTTTGTGCCTCCAAAAATCCCACCTTGAGGGTTTTCTGTGGTTTCTAAATTCAATTGGGGATGATGGCACGCTGATAGCTGGGGTTCACAGGTTTAGGCCTCATACACACGGACGTTTTTTGACGCCGGCATTTTCTGGCACACACAACATACACACAGGCGTATGTTTAAAAATAAACAAAACATCGGGCCCGACGTTAAGGAAAAAAAATCGTCGTTTTTCGGTGTTATGCATCGGCGTTAGTGAGCATCGGCGTCAATAGGCGTTTTTTTAAAAAAAATCATCCCTCTGCTATTTTTCAATCTAAAAACGTTGGCGTCAAAAAACGCCGGAAAACGCCAGTACAATATTAGTTGGCGTTTGTTGGCGTTAGTTGGCGATTGCGGCGTCGGCGTCAAAAAATGCCAAAACGTTACAGCCTTAGAACGCGATGGCCATGGGTTCTACTTTCTGCTCACTAACGCCGACGTCATCTACAGCCCAAAAACGCTGACGTTTTTATGGGGCCATTGACTAACATGGAGAGCTGCAAAAAACACCAGAAAATGCCGGCGTCAAAAAACGTCCGTGTGTACGAGGCCTAAAGCCCACCTTTTCTGCCGCCGCTTAAATACGTTATGTGGGCAGCAAGTGGAAAAAGACCAATCAAAGACAATCAAAACTAGAGACAATTATAGCACCCCCTCGACTGCTCAAAGGCTTGATAGCACCTCCAAAGGCAAGGCTGGGCTACCATGGCTAAATATAGGGGGACGGACAAATAATATTGGACCAGTCACTTTTGTCTTTTAAAATTTTTTTTGAAGAATGGTTAAGGAGTTTTGGGTCCCAGATACCATAGCAGATCACTTCTAGACGATCCAGATCAATGTCCAGCTTCACAGTGTCAAAAATTAAGCCGACCCGGCAACACTGTAAGCACATTCCCAGATCTCAGTGTGTCCTCCAACTGAGTCACCAGGTCCTTCATGATTCTCTACAGCAAGGGGACTCTGTTGGGTCTCCTACTTAACACACCTTCCCCCAGGCGAGGCAGGCAAGCTTCAGACCACTTCAACACACGCTAGGCCCAAAACAACCTATTGGGCCTAACAGCAAAGACCCATCTGACAGCATCCCCCCCCCCCCCAGCATGCACCAGTGGCCTAAACCTCCTAATGGATTGGCTGAAGGAAATATAAATATTCATAACTTCGTTTTGTTTGTGAAATCTCATACTATTACCAGTGATGCCAATGACATCTGCTGGCAACAGCGAGAAATCACAAGCCAACTTAAACTTAGGGAAAAACCAGATGAAAAACTATACAATTAGTCTGAGCTAAATACCGCTCAACCAAAAACTAAATTGACATAGTGACTGCTGTTTAGGACAAGAAAAACACTTTGCATAGACCGAAGAACTGTTAAAATCTCTCTCTGATTTTTATTGCGTTGAGTGTCCCTTTTGGGGAGATTTGCACTCACTTCTCATCATTCTCCTGTTATTCCAGGCCAACTTGATTGCACATATCCAAGGGGTATGTCATTGACAGCCTGGGCTCACAGGAAGTAGGTTGAAAGACTCTGGGCATCATCTTGCCCAGAAATAAAGTGGCGCTGAACCTTGGAGGATGTATGGCAACAAGAGCCCTTTATAAAAAAAATTTCAACATTCTTTGCGATGACATTTTACATTTTTTATAAAAAATGTATTACTGATTTAATTTGTTTATACACTATATTACCAAAAGTATTGGGAAGCCTGCCTTTACACTCACATCAACTTTAATGGCATCCCAGTCTTAGTCCATAGGGTTCAATATTGAGTTGGCCCACCCTTTGCAGCTATAACAGCTTCAACTCAGTGCACATACACTATATTACCAAATGTATTGGGTCGCTTGCCTTTACACGCACATGAACTTTAATGGCATCCTAGTCTTAGTCCGTAGGGTTCAATAGTTGGCCCACAGCTCTTCTGGGAAGGCTGTCCACAAGGTTTAGGAGTGTCTATGGGAATGTTTGACCATTCTTCCAGAAGCACATTTGTGAGGTCAGGCACTGATGTGGATGAGAAGGCCTGGCTCGCAGTCTCTGCTCTAATTCATGCCAAAGGTGTTCTATTGGGTTTAGGTCAGGACTCTGTGCGGGTCAGTCAAGCTCCTCCACCCCAAACTCGCTCATCCATGTCTTTATGGACCTTGCTTTGTGCACTGGTCCAAATAATTTAGTGGAGGGGGGATTATGGTGTGGGGTTGTTTTTCAGGGGTCGGGCTTGGCCCCTTAGTTCCAGTGAAGGGAACTCTTAAGGCGTCAGAATACCAAGACATTTTGAATCAATTTCATGCTGCCAACTTTGTGGGAACAGTTTGGGGATGGCCCCTTCCTGTTCCAATATGACTGCGCACCAGTGCACAAAGCAAGGTCCATAAAGACATGGATGAGCGAGACATGAATGAGTGAGTTTGGGGTGGAGGAACTTGACTGGCCTGCACAGAATCCTGACCTCAACCTGATAGAACACCTTTGGGATAAATTGGAGCAGAGACTGCGAGCCAGGCCTTCTCGTCCACATCAGTGCCTGACCTTACAAATGCGCTTCTGGAAGAATGGTCAAACATTCCCATAGACACTCCTAAACCTTGTGGACAGCCTTCCCAGAAGAGTTGAAGCTGTTATAGCTGCAAAGGGTGGGCCAACTCAATATTGAACCCTACGGACTAAGACTGGGATGCCATTAAAGTTTATGTGAGTGTAAAGGCAGGTGTCCCAATACTTTTGGTAATATAGTGTATGTCTGTGATTGCTAGAGTCATTGGGATACCATCAAAAGTGTTCCTCTCTTTTTTTCTCAGACCTGGTTGGTGTTGAAGATGCTCTGGGATTATATTATGTGACCAGGGAAGATGCAGGTAATGCTAGTTCCTCCTCAATATATTGGTATTAGTAATAAGCGCTGTACAGAATTCCCCAGGAACTGTATCTCCTGGTTCTGAAGAGCTCACAATTTATTTGTTGTTCTCCCCAGCAGGGATGAGTCACACGCAGACAGGCCAAGCTTCCTGATTCAGACAAAGTCAGTCTTGTTAAAAAATAAACAGCTCCCGGTTGAGCGGATACAGAAGATTATGGTGTATCTTTTCTTTATTATGAATTTCTATTCTACAATAATCACGCCTTTGTTGGTTCTGCGCTCGAATGTAGACAGAACGCAGCGCACACATTAATTAAATGGCCGTCCTGTGACCTGACATGCCATTAACAAACTGCCAAAGTGGTTCTGCATTTACTGTGATCCCCGCCGCCTGAAATCTTTACAATCACCTTCCGCTAATCGCTGAGCGAGGAAAATGAAGACATTTCATATTACATTTAGCCAAGCACTGCTATCATTTGTACAGTACTTAGGAGTCGGTAGGGAGCACAAATTCTGCATGCTAAATGCCATTGACACCCAATACTTGACTCGGCAGCAGCGGACACATACCGGATCACATTTATACGACTGCTTAAAGCTGAACTCCAGGCAGATATAAAAGACTCACAAGTATTCATTATTGCACCATAATTTTTTAGTGTAAACAGGGCGAGTACCTGAATGTGGCTTGCTATTGTACCTGTGCAGCAGAGCTCAGACTGGAGAAAAAGAAGCAGCACAAGGATACAAACTGTTGTACTGCAGTGCAAGGAGCATGCTGATAGGAGGATGCAGGTCTGGGACAAGGGGCGCCATCTACAGCTCAAAAACGCCGACGGTTTTATGGGGCCATTGACTAACATGGAGAGCTGCAAAAAACGCCAGAAAATGCCGGCGTCAAAAAACGTCCATGTGTATGAGGCCTAATCAGTACATTTTTATAGCACTGATCGCTGTATAAATGCCAATGGTCCCAAAAAAGTGTCAAAATGGTCCAACATGTCCGTTGCAATATCATAGTACCGCTAAAAATCGCAGATCGCCGCCATTACTAGTAAAAAATTAAAAAAAATAAAAACCCCAGAAATGAATTCTCATCATCCATAAACACGGCAACTTTTGCGCAAACCAATCAATATACGCAAATTTGCATATTGCAAAATTGTCGCTCTTCTTTTGTTTATAGCGGCAGTCAGAAACGACGCAGAGGGGATCAAATACCACCAAAACAAAGCTCTATTTGTGGGAAAAAAAGGACGCAAATTTCATTTGGGTACAACGTCGCACGACCGCGCAATTGTCAGTTAAAGCGACGCAGTGCCAAATCGCAAAAAGTGCTCTGGTCCTAAAGTGGGAAATCCTTCCGGGGCTGAAGTGGTTAAATTAGCCTCAGAACAACCTGTGTAATTCATATGTGTCCTGCATTAAAGGGATGATGTGGCAACCCTAGTCCCAACCCACCTGCCCGATCCCGCCAGGAAGCCGTCAATGCGAACCGCTAATCACAGGCAGTGAGACATTTCCCGGTCTGTGCAGCGGCAGCCCGGGAAATGTCTTGGTGCCTGTGATTAGTGGTGTGCAGGGTCGGCTTCCTGGCGGGATCGGGCAGGTGGGTTGGGACTAGGATCCTGAACACGTCTGAGCCCATCTCTACTTCCTATGAATATCAGTGCCATCTAGTGGCCATAATGTAGTTGTATTTGTACCTGGTGATCCTGCCAGTGATAATCAGCAGATGGCCTTAGAGTGACAACACTTCCTGTTAGAGTACTAGTGGCTCCTGCTGAATGGACTGGTTGCAATGCCAACAGTTGTTGAATGCTCCATGATACAGGGAAGCCAGAGCTGCAGAACTGTATGACCTGACCAGTTGTAAAAAGGTAAGCATACAGAACTTTTTACACTGGGTATGCGACTATGGGCCAGTATGTCTGCTGTATTGTAGCAGTATTAAACCCAAAAGCAAACAGTTATTATATTGCAGCTTACCGATTCTTAGATGTGATGGCTGCATTCATTTCCTATTTTTAGGTTTTCGTTTTTTTCTCTCCTAGTGATCTAGCCAGTAAGCAAGTTGTTTTTCCACAGAACAAGCTGTCCTGCAAATGTAGCATTTAGGCGGTTGAAGCAAACCATTTACCACTGACAGGGGTGCTTACAATGATCAGCTTTTATGTAAAACCTTTAACCCAGAAGGAACAAAACTGTTGCTGTAACTGTTTATAAAGTATTAGGCTCGGTTCACACTGCTGTGACCTGAAGGTCACGTGACTTACAGGTGGCTTGAAGTGACTTTGAAGTAACTTCAGGGAATGCCTGGGTAATCTTCCTGTAAGGTCGGATCCAAATCCCATCAATTAAGATGAGGTTCCGACTTGGAGGCGACTTCCATTAGAGTCTATGGGAACAAGTTGGATAGAAGTCGCTTTGAAGTAGTACAGGAACCTTTTCTAAAGTCGGAGCAACTTCAGTAGTGAAAATTAAGACCGCTCTCATTGGTTAAAATGGATTTCACATTTCACGCAACTTGGGGTCTCACAAGTTGGATCCCAGGTCACGGCAGTGTGAACCGAGCCTTAGCTGGAGTTTGTCTTCATTGTGTTAGTGTATCTGAATCTGCTAGTACATCTAACACTCCCCTCCCCCCCAGAGTGACAATGCTGCTCTCCAAAGGTGTCTCTGTTGCTCCAAAGTGGAGGTATGTTACTAATCAGATCACCGAGGGAAAAAAAGACTATAAAAGAAAACTAATGCAGACACCACATCTAATAATTGGTATGCTGCAATATATTACATTTTTGGTTTTGGGTTTAATACTGCTTTAAATTGATTGTAAAGGCAGACAGTTTTTTTATCTTAATGCATTCTATGCATTAATATAAAAAGCATTCTGTGTGCAGCAGCCCCCTCAGCCTCCCTATTACTTACCTGAGCCCCATCTCTATCCAGCGGTGTCTCAGCCATCCAAGATTCTCCTTCCTGATTGGCTGAGACACAGCAGCACCGCCATTGGCTCCCACTGCTGTCAATCAAAGTCAGCTAGCCAATCAGGGAAGAGAGGGGGCAGGGCTCCAAGTTTGAATGGACACAAGGAGCTATGACTCGGCTCAGGTGCCCCCATAGCAAGCTGCTTGTTGTGAGGGGCACCCAACAGGAGGGAGGGGCCAGGACTACAGAAAAAGGACCTGAGAAGAGGAGGATCCGGGCTGCTCTGTGCAAATCCACTGCGCAGAGCAGGTAAGTATAACATGTTTGTTATTTTTATAGGAAAAAAACGAGACTTTACAATCACTTTAAAGTGTTACTAAACCTAGAACCCTGCTTTCAATATATTTGATCTCCCACAGTACACAGAACATGGAACTGCAATCATTTTAGTAAATATAAACTGCTAATTACCTCAGCAGTATATATCAGTCTTGTGACTTCTATCAGTGATTGGTTAAAGCTTGTAGGAGGCGTTTTCATTCTGCTCTGACTGTCCTATGAGGCTGCAGGACCCCTGACCCTCTGTCTGGACAGTGCTGATTGGCCCTGTGCTGATCACATGCACCCTCCCACAGAAAAAAGAAAACTCTCTAGCAATACGCACTAAACTGAGCATGTGCAGAGTGACTCCAAAGGCTCTGTCTTATCAGGAGATGGATTGGGGACAATGAAAGGGGAAGATCAGAAAAGTCAGGATCAAACAGCCTTTTTACACAATGCAGAGGATTAACCCCTTAGGTTCCACAGTGAGTATAACAAGCATGCTTTACTGCATATACTGTACAGACTGATTTTATTGTTGTGGGTTTAGTAACACTTTAAGGTTGATTTACTAAACCTGGAGCATGCAAAACCCGGTGCAGCTCTGCACAGAAATCAGCTTCCATGTTTTTTGTCAAAGCTTAATTGAACAAGTTGAAGTTAGAAGCGGATTGGCCACCATGCAGAGCGGCATCCGATTTTGCACTCTCCAGTTTTAGTAAATCAACCTCTTTAAGTCAACTCATTGACCCCCTTATAATGTATTCTTCTCTAATAATCCCCAGGAGCTCTTATCTAATAAAGCAGCCTGTAGTATACACACAGCATCCCTTCCCTGCTGAAACGCATACCTGTGCAGAACAACGCAGCAAAGCAACACAAGGAATACTGATCCCTACCTTTGTAGGACCAGCATAATCCTGTTACTCACCATTCAACTGGCCGCTACCCAGCAGAGACACGATCCGCTCCGACTTCTGGCTTCCCAGCTCCTCCATTGTCTGCAAGCGGTGACTGACGGCTCTTAACACAACTTTAAAAAACAGGAAGGGATGGAAGAGACATGCATTGCAGCCGGCTGTGCTCCCACTCCGGGGAAGAGAAGTCTGGCAGGGCTGGGGAGCTCGGCTAAACTCTGCCTCTGTTGGTTCGCTTCCAGAGCAGCTCTCAGCGAGGGCCCCAACAGGTGACGGCCTTCGACGTGGGCACAGGCAGAGTCTGCATGCTTTCCAGGACTGCCCGCTCCACATATAGCTACAATTACAGCCGCATTACAGAGGACAGAACTGCAGCGAATTAAAATAAAAAGCCTTGTTAACTCTCCGGTGACCGGAGGGCCATGTGTATCATAGCGCTTGCTCCAAAAGTGGAGAAAAATCAGATTTAAGGAAAAGTGATCAGGACTGAATTCTTTAGGCTCCATGCAGATTCGCGATTTTCATAAGCTCAAAAAAAGCTAGAAAAAAGCATTTAGAAGCTTTTAGGAACATTTAGGCTCCATGCACACTAGCGTTTTTTTTTAAGCTCCTAGAGCAGGTTTTCTCAACCAGGGTTCCTCCAGAGGTTGCTGGGGGGTTCCTTGAGCAATGAGCAATTTCTACCTCTCAGATAAATTCCCAATGATACCATTGATCTTTTTAGCTATCTGTAAGGGGTCATTCTTCCCAATGACCACAAGTGTAGGGAGCATTCTTCCCATTGACCATCACACTAATGTATCATGAGTTGTAGGCTTTTAATTTTTAGCAGGGGTTCCCCGAGACCAGAGAATTATTTCAAGGGTTCCTCGGTGTTGAAAAGGTTGAGAAAGGCTGTCCTAGAAGATATTAGCATTTTTTCTGCTCATAGAAGCTAAATAGTGTTATCCTATGTGTCCATGCACACTACTTTAGGCTATTGGCGTTTTATGAGCTTCAGCGTCTAGGAGCAGAAAAATAAAATAGTTTTTATCCAGCAGAAAAAATAACGCTGAATGCTCCTAACTGCTTATAAAAGCTATTAAAATGCTACCAACAGCTTTTTTTTCTTCTTCATGTACTGCAAGAACGCTAATAAAATGCTAATGCTCCTAACTGCTGCACTTTACCTCTACTGTAACGTGGCCCATTCAACTGAATAAGGGTGTTCCCACTTTTGTTTCAGGCTGGGTTCACACCTATGCGAATTGGATACGGCTTAAACCGCATCCAATTCGCAGGACACTTGAAAACACATTGTTTTCAATGTGTCCAGTTCACATATGTTCGGTGCATTCGCAAAAACGTGTGCGTTTTCTGTGCAGTGTGGTGCGAATTCACAGCCCGTTGAGTTCAATGGGAGCGCATCTAACACGGAGATGCACTCCGCACTGATCGGGGATATTTCCCCTGCCAGTGGCCCCTCCCCATCTCTCCCCCCGCAGTTGCTGCACTGTGGGAACAGACAGGAGCACCGAACGGTGGCCCCACCCCTTCCCGGCAGCAGACAGGCTGGAATTCGCACCGGACAGGTGGGAATCCAGCCTAATGGGGTTTTTGCACTCAGATTGTAATGTATGTGGCCAGCTTTAGAACCTCAACTATCTATGTCTCTGTTGTAAAGATTCCCATCACTTGCTGTCCCAGATAGCAAGGATAACTTGCCACAAATTTGTGGCAGTGTTGACTTGCAAGTCTGTTATCTTGCTGCACATTTTCACTGGCAAGTTGTACACTTGCAGAGGCACTTGAAGCACAAGTTCTAGTTGACACTTTTCCAATTTGAAGCTAATTTGCGTGGCAAGTCTCTAGCAAGAGCAAAGTTGCAGTGGTGAGTCTACAGCAAGAGCTCTGCAAGTCTTCAGCCACAGTGACCCCTGTGGTGGGAGGACCATTGTACAATATAACTGAACCAGAAGATGCAGTAGACTTGCAGAATGGTTGCAAAGAAAGTTGATCTGGAGTCATGCAATGCAGACTTGGCAAGTGTAGCAATAGCCTAGAAAGTCATTTTCAAACTTGCTGCACAATTGCTTGCTATCTGGGGTGCAGTCAGCAGGACAGCAAGTAAGGGGAACTCTCCCCAACAAGCATACATACATGAATAAAATCCCAACATCGTTTCTAGTACTACTCCACTTGACATATTGCTGTCTATGTCGCTGTTAGAGATTTCTCCTCACTGTGTGCTGTAAGAAAACAATGGAGATACAGGCGACATTAAAAACCCGTCGCCATTTTTCCCAACACAAAAAAGGAATTGGTGGAGTCTCATTCCAAGCACAGGCATTATAATAGGGCAACTTTCTCTTATTTTAGGTAATGGGTAGGCTCAGTATCGGTCTATATACTAAATGGCTGCTTCTATTGTGTACACTTGATAAGTCCACTTTAAATATTTTACATGTGGCCTAATCTAAAAATACCTAATATTATTAACACAGCTCTTTTCATAGGAACGGCAGTAATTCCAGGTAGTAATCCTTTCATTTGGGTATCAGAAGTTGGCCCGGCTCCCAGACAGCGGAGACTGCGGACACAAAGAGTTTATAGAAATGAGGTCAGGTCAGGGATAACCTGACTGCTCCTCTGCTACCTGTAACCATTCTTCTGAGACTGACACACTTTCTAGAAGTCTTGGTAGAAATGCATTTATTCCGATCCAGTGTCACATTACCCCTTCCTATGGGAGGGAATTATTACTTTTTTGGAAAATGCAGTAAGCCCTACACAAGGCTCCCAGACACTAGGGATGGCCCGATGTTCGAGTTAGCCTGTTCAAACAATCTCGAACATTATGGGGCGTTTGCGGCAAATTCAAGCGCCCCATAATGCAGTCCGAGACCGTGGGGAATGACACACACTGTTTGGCCAAAGCATGCACATGACCTGCATGCTTTGGCCAATCACAGCACGCTTTGCTGTGAGAGCCACGATTGGCCAGAGACAGGGTGCCTTTGGCCAATCATGGCTCAGGGGTCTCAGTCAATGCCCCACACTATATAAGGCTGCTTAAACAGCGGCCATATGTAGCGTGTGAAAGTGGAGACTGGAGCATTGATCTAGTTTAGCTAGGTTAGTTAGTGGTGTGTAGGTAGTGTAGTATTACTGGTTATTTTATTGAGTTCTAATAAATGTGTACGTTTTATACTATCTGAGCATTTACTTTGTTTGAGCACCCACCTTTAAAAATCCCCTTGGGGGCTATCCTTCCAAGCCTTTTAGCAATTTAGGGATGTGGTGGTGAGCTCCGCTTTAAAGGGACACACGTCAGGGTCCTCTTCCAATATATTAAAAGAGGGCAAGCAGCCTCTATGTCTACAGTGAAAAGTGGTGGTGGGGGACATGGTGCATCCTCTGTAGGCGGGTCACGCTTGTCCTTTTTTTCTACTGTTGGCCGTGTTATTGAGCCACAACATGCAGAAGAGTTGGTGGAGTGGATAACTAAGCCGTCCTCATCCTCTGTCACCCAGGCTCATATAGTTTGTCTTCCAATGCAGCTGCCAAAGCGGCCTATTCCACCAGATCCTTGTCCACAGTTACTCCTTCTGTAGCCCTACCATCATGCACCGAGGAGTTACCAGAATTATTCGACCATAGTGTCAGTAACATGCTGATGGAGGATGCAGCAATTTCAAGGCTCCAATGTTGATTCCCAGGTTGAGGAAGGGAGTAACGTGAGCCTAAAGAGAGGGGGTGCCACAGAAGGACAAGAAACTAGCAGTCATGTTCCCCCAGCTGTAGCATACTGCCAAGTTTGCTCCAGTGATGTGGAGGGAGGGGATGATGAGAACACTGACTGTACTTGGGTGCCTGAGAGAAGAGAGGAGGAAAGTGAGGAGGAGAAGGCCCAACTCCAACTAGGCAGGATGTCCTCCAGGGGCCAACTTAAGGGCAGCCACCCTATTGCATCACACCACAGAGCTCCACAGGTGCAGGGCACTGCTGACTCCCCACTGACTTCCAAAAGTTCAATGGTGTGGGCTTTTTTCAACACTTGTGCAGTAGATCACACCGTTGCTGTTTGCAATCTATGTCTGAAGCGGATCAAGCCCGGCCAGCCGCTTTGGCTCCACATGCTTGACAAGACATATGACAACCTGCCATGCAGTCCGTTGGCAAAAGCACCTCAAAGGCTCACATCATAAAGCAAGGCAGACCTCTCCTTGCTCCTCATCTGTGGCCTCAACCCCTGCTATTCCTACAGTCCTCTCAAAAGCCTGCACTGAGAGGAATGAAGGTATAGCAATCAGTGCCACAAGTACTTATAGCCAATCTGCTAGCAGTACACCACCAGTTGATTTCAGCTGGCAAATTTCCCTACCCCAGTTGTTGAACTGTAAAAAAAATACTGTCCCAGCCATCCACATGCTCAGAATCTAAATGCTAGCATGGCCAAATTGGTAGCACTACAACTGCTTCCTTTTCAGCTGGTAGACTCTGCCCCCCTTTTGTGAATATGTGGAATGTGCTGTACCACAGTGGCAGGTTCCAAAAAGAAATTTCTTTTCACGTAAGGCCATTCCAGCTCTCTACCGTCATGTGGAAGGCAATGTTTTGGCCACCTTGGACAGGGCGGTCAGCAACAAGGTTCATATTACCGCTGACTCATGGTCAAGCAGGTATGGTCAGGGACATTACTTTTCATGGCGCACTGGGTAACTCTGCTGGCAGCTGGGAAGAATGCAGGACAGGGTTCAGTGTTGGAGCTAGTTCCGCCACCACATCTCCAAAAAATTGGTGGTGAGTCTGCCACATCTGCTTCCTCCACCCCCTCCTCTTCTTCTTCCTCTGTGGCCTCTTCTGCAAAAGTGTCTTCTGAACCAACAGTGCTCCTTCAAGGGGCTATGCAAGCAGGCTAAAAGATGCCATGCGGTGCTTCAGTTGGTCTGTCTAGGTGACTGGAGCCACACAGGGGCAGAGATTGTCAGCTCTGCAGGGGCAGGCTCAGAGGTGGTGGACTCCACGGTAGCTTGAGCCAGGAATGGTTGTATGCAACAATGGCACCAACCTTCGCTCTGCCCTCTGACAGGGACACTTTACACATGTTCCATGCTTGGTGGTGCAGCATTTCTTGACCAGGTACCCAGGCTTACCAGAAGCAGGCCAGAAAAATCTGAGGTAATTTCCGGTGGTCATACAATGCCAGTGCTCGGCTGGCTGACATTGCGCAGGAATTCAACCTGCCCACCAACCGCCTCATTTGTGACATGCCCACCAGGTGTAACTTAACACTGGCAATGCTGCAGCGCACAGCAGAGTTCCATCAATGTGTACCTGTGTGAGTATGGCACCAGGACAGACTTAGGGGAGCTTGACTTCTTTTCGCCACACCAGCGGTTACTGATCAAGGATGCATGCACTGTCCTATCACCATATGATGAGGCCACAAGGATGGTGAGCAATGACAATGCATGCATCAGAGACACTGTCTCTCCAGTCTGCCTGCTGGAGTACACACTTCGTGGAATCATGGACAAGGCACTTGAGGCAGAAAACCGGGAGGAAGAGGAGGACTTCCTTTCCTCTCACGGCCCCCTTTATGCAGATAGCATTCCTGAAGGGCCACCAAACACACAGGAAGAAGAGGAGGAGGGGGACTGTGTCAGCATGGATGTAGAGGATAACACGCAGCAGTCTTTAAGGGATGGTTTTCAGTCCCCAGAAACCGTAGGAGTTGTACGTGGCTGGGAGAAGGTAGTTCCTGACAATGTCATCCTCAGTGACCCAGAGGACTCTCATGCCTCCTCAAACTCAGGCTGCATGGCTTTCCTGATTCTGCAAAGCCTGCGAAAAGACCCGAGGGTTCGTGCTATCAAGGAGAGGGGTGAAGAGTAAAGTTGCAGAGCTCATCCTGCTTTCGCAGAGGGAGCTGAGGATGAAACATCTTCAGGATAGCTTGAAGAAAAGTTTGTGCAACACCTTACCAGGCCCTGGGAGGTTACCATTTCCTGGTGCTGGACAACGTGTTTCTGAGGCTTCATTTGGTCAGAGGAAGAGCGTTGGAGAAGATGGCCGGCTGACCAATGCCTTTAAACAATTCTTCAGTCCTCAGCGCCCAGGTTCAAGCAACCATCGGCAGCATCTGCATTATATGGTGCAGGAATATCTAGGGGCAAGAGCAGACTTGGAGACCTTTCCAACTGAGCATCCACTGAGTTACTGGGTCTTGAGGCTGGACCACTGGCCGAAACTTGCTCAATATGCAATCAAGCTACTGGCCTGTCCTGCATTCAGCGTGCTCTCGTAAAGACATTCAGTGCTGCTGGAGGGTTTGTAATGGATCAAAGAGTGTGCCTGTCCACAGACTCAGTTGATAGGCTCACATTTATAAAAATGAATCAGTCCTGGATCAGCAGCTATCAAGCCCCTGATGCTGATGTAACTGATTGAATTTGCTAGGGATCTGGGATCTGGGATCCCTGGAAACTGCCTGTGCTGACTATCCTATTCCTCCTGATTCCTGCTGATGCTAGCTTCCAACAATATTTTGGCTTTAATTCACCACCAACACCCAAGGCCCAATTTTTCTGCACCTGTTTAATAGGGGCGTGTCATTAAAATGTTTGAAATCATTTTTAACAGCAAGGTCTGTTCCTGCGCCCAACAAGAGACTGTGAGGTGTTACAGTGTTCTGCCACCACCAACACCCAAGGCCCAATTTTTCTGCACCTGTTTGACTGGGGCATGTCATTACAATTTTTAAAATAATTTACAACAGCAGAGCCCATTCCTGCACCTAACAAGAGTACTTGTGAGGGGTTACAGTGTTCTGCCACCACCAACACCCAAGGCCCAATTTTTCCTCATCTGTTTAATAGGGGCATGGCATTGCATTTTTTTAAATAATTTACAACAGCAGGGCCTGTTCCTGTGCCCAACAATAGTAACTGTGAGGGGTTACAATGTTCTGCCACCACCAACACCCAAGGCCCAATTTTTCTGCACCTGTTTAACAAGGGCATGTCATTACAATTGAAAAAGTGCAGTCCCTGTAGTATATATAATAGAGTTCAGACTATATGGTGCAGTCAGTGTAGTATATATAACACAGTTTATTGAAGTGGTTAAGGGGAACTCTATGACAGAATTAGGAAAAAAAACGGCATGGAGTCCCCCCAAAATCCATGGGTTTTAAGGGGAACCCTGTGCCATTTTTTCTTTAAAAAGTGTGTGGGGATCCCCCCAAAATCCAAACCAGAAGACATTTTTAATAAAGGACTTGTCAAAATCTGCCTACTGTTTTTTGTAACACTACACTCCTTTTTTGGTGAACGGGTAGGGTTACAATGTACCCCATATTCATTCACATGGGGGGGTCGGGATTCGATAAGCACCCCGCCAGCAGACCCCGACAACCACCGGCCAGGGTTGTCGGGAAGAGGTCCTTGTCCTCATCAACATGGGGACAAGGTGCATGTTGAGGGCATGTGGCCTGGTATGGTTCAGGAGGGGGGGTGCTCGCTCGTCCCCTCCCTATCCTGATCTGCCAGGTTGCACGCTCAGATAAGGGTCTGGTATGGATTTTGGGGGGACCCCCATGCTTTCTTTTTTTAAAAAATTGGCGCGGGGTTCCCCTTAAAATCGAGACCAGACCTAAGGGCCTGGTTTGGATTTTGGGGGGGACCCCCACGCCATTTTTAAAAAAAATGTTGGTGAGGGGTACCTCTTAAAACCATATTAGACACCCAAAGGGCCTGGTATGGACTGGGGGGGGGGGGCACGCACATTTTTTCAGTGATTTATGATCTATATTGTCCGGAGCCGACAATACATTACAGTCGTGAGCAAGTTTAAATGACTTTTTTTCTTTATAAATTTAATTTTGCTGTGACACTATTCTAAACATCACACAGGTGCACCACTTTACAGGCAGACTAAGGGGACCACCCAGGCACAATATTTAAAGGAATATTTCATTTTTATTTTTTCACTTTAAGCATTATTAAAATCACTGCCCCTGAAGAAATGATTGTTTTTTTGCATTGATACATGTCCCCTATGGCAGTACCCAGGTTCCCATACACTTTTTATGGCAATAACTTGCATATTAGCCTTTAAAATGAACACTTTTGAGTTTTCATGTTCATGTCCCATTGACTTTAATAGACTTCACACAAACTTATTGCCTGTTCACGGTGTTCTGGTGGAAACCGAACCAACTGCAGCCATTTATTATGTGTCTGGTAGGGATGGGCCGAACAACATCAGCCCCCCCGTGTTCGGCCCATCCCTACCAGACACATTATAAATGGCTGCAACATTTAAAGTGGTTGCAAACTCTTACATATTCCCAGTAAAGTGGCTGGCCTCAGGTGATACAAATCCTCCTACATAAGTAGTACCTGTTTATCTGCACACTTCTCTTCTCTACATCCATGCAAAGTGCTGAAATTATGAGCTTGCCTGAGAGTGCAGAAAAAAGGGGGTGAAGAACTGAAGTTAACTCTGCAGAGCTCAGTGAGGAGAGCTCTGAGAGCTGATTGGAGGGACACATCCTCATCCCACAGCACACAGGGACAGAGCTCAGGCTGTCAATAAGCTGGAGGTCCCTCCCCTGTCACTATTTTTCTCTTGGTGTCAGGAAAAATTGTCAGAAGTGATGCATGCAGAGGAACAAAGCAGCAGACAGAAATGACACCAAGTACACACTATACAGGAATATGATTTGTTCATATTTCATGGAGCCATGATATGTTCTTAATCTAATAGGCACTTCAAGCTCCTGAAGAGGAGACTTTGGAGGTCACGAAAGATGTTGAGCAGAATTATTGCATGTACTTGAGGACAAGTGATGTCCCCCAAATTGAAGGATCATATATGTGTACATATTGGATGTATAGTCCATACATACACAATTGGTATCATATCCTGCAGGGGTATCACGGGGAGTCCTATGTCATATAAGATGTCTTGTATATTTATCATTATTTTTGTATGTTGTGAAAACTTTTTTAATGTAAACCAATAAATTGTTAATTTTTATGATACGTGCCTCTAAAGTCCATTAGTAGTTCTTCTAGCATCTTCCATGTCAATTTCAGGACGTGGCACATGTATATTAGTGGTGCCCAATAGCCACCTACAGGCACCTTAACCCAATTTTCCTTGTCAATGTCCAACTGTTGGTACCCAGCTGTAACAGCTTGCGGCTTCACAGCTGGGTGCATGTTGTGCATGCGTGAGTTGCGCTGCTCCTGCTGAATGCCTGGCAGTCTTCTGGGACTTGTGACGTGTCCCTGAAGACCGCAGGGAGGAAGAACTTATGTTCGGATCGTCTAGGCGATCCAAGTGGAAATGGGAGCGGGTACCTGTCAAAACTAGGCACCCGCTCCCCTCAAAAAAAAATGACATGCCAAATGTGGCAGGGGAGGGGGGCAGGAGTGCTTAAAGTGGAGCTTCCCCTTTTGGGTGAAGCTCTGCCTTAAGTATCTACCGCCAGCATGCTGTAGAGAAGGACCCTTGCTCTATGTGTGGAAGCAGTG
Source organism: Glandirana rugosa (assembly GCA_018402905.1). NCBI lineage: Eukaryota > Metazoa > Chordata > Amphibia > Anura > Ranidae > Glandirana > Glandirana rugosa. The sequence continues at coordinate 126,913 of BLSH010166049.1, forward strand.
GTCCCTCTGCAGAGTTTTGACACGCTCTCTGCTAAATCAGACCTAGAGCTCTCCAATCATTGATGAGCATAATCTCTGCTGATTGGAGAGCTCAAGCTTTGACACAGCAGGGAGCATGTTAAATCTCTGCAGAAAAAACATTGCTTCCACACACAGAGCAAGGGTCCTACTCTCAGTATGCTGTCAGGGGAATGGCTTTCCTACTGTGTAGTGTTTTTTTCAGGATTTTTTGGTTGGTGATCCTGCCACTGACACATTTCCTGTCCTAGGATGACAGCACTCACTCACTGTATTGTATCTATGGGGAAGCAGCGTTGTCATCATTAAACATGACTACAAAACACCTCTACCTAGCCTCGTTTTCATAACATGGGGATGCGATTTGTAGTTCACAGAAAAGAGCTGGGAAGGCTGATAACATTGAGATTCCAATTCAGTGTACAGGAAGACACAAGGATGCAGGTTTTCTGTACCTTAGGCCCAAAGCGGAGAGCGATGCTATAGGTGCAGGCGAGCGTTCTCTTTTTTCTTATAGTGTTGAAAAGATCACTGATTCTCTAGCAGGACTGATAAAAAACTGCATGAAATAAGTAGAAATGGAATTTGAATTCCAGTGATATTTTCAATGCAAAGCATGCCATTCATTTTCCTATACAGTAGGAAGTAAACATGAATACATAAGATTGTATGTTTTATCTGCAAAACTTCAGAATACTGACATGTCTTGAAAAGTGTCACTCATGGATTACCATGACATCCGAGGAATCCGGTATTTCAAGGTGTATTGAGTGCAAAACATGACATGAATCTGGCGTAAACAAAGCACGGTTTATTCTTCAATGTGAGAAATTTTTACACGTGTTCTTAATTCCGTAAAATATGCCTTCAAAATAACATGTTCAAGTTTGAGGTCTTTAAGGTAACTGAACCTTTAGAAAAACTACAGTTATGCATATCACCTTCTGGCTTTGACCTAAGCTCACACCTATCCTCTCCTAGGTGCATACTTATCTGACCTAATCTCACACCTATCCTCTCCTAGGTGCATACTTATCTGACCTAAGATCACACCTACTCTCTCCTAGGTGCATACTTATCTGACCTAAGCTCACACCCTACCCTCTCCTAGGTGCATACTTATCTGACCTAAGATCACACCTACTCTCTCCTAGGTGCATACTTATCTGACCTAAGATCACACCTACTCTCTCCTAGGTGCACACTTATCTGACCTAAGATCACACCTACTCTCTCCTAGGTGCATACTTATCTGACATAATCTCACACCCTCCCCTCTCCTAGGTGCATACTTATCTGGTCTAAGCTCACACCCTACCCTCTCCTAGGTGCATACTTATCTGACCTAAGCTCACACCTATCCTCTCCTAGGTGCATACTTATCTGACCTAAGCTCACACCCTCCCCTCTCCTAGGTGCATACTTATCTGACCTAAGCTCACACCTATCCTCTCCTAGGTGCATACTTATCTGACCTAAGCTCACACCCTCCCCTCTCCTAGGTGCATACTTATCTGACCTAAGCTCACACCTATCCTCTCCTAGGTGCATACTTATCTGACCTAAGCTCACACCCTACCCTCTCCTAGGTGCACACTTATCTGACCTAAGCTCACACCCTATCCTCTCCTAGGTGCATACTTATCTGACCTAAGCTCACACCCTATCCTCTCCTAGGTGCACACTTATCTGACCTAAGCTCACACCTATCCTCTCCTAGGTGCATACTTATCTGACCTATGCTCACACCTATCCTCTCCTAGGTGCATACTTATCTGACCTAAGCTCACACCCTACAATCTCCTAGGTGCATACTTATCTGACCTAAGCTCACACCCTACCATCTCCTAGGTGCATACTTATCTGACCTAAGCTCATACCCTACCATCTTCTAGATGAGTACTTATCTGACCTAAGCTCACACCCTATCCTCTCCTAGGTGCATACTTATCTGACCTAAGCTCACACCTATCCTCTAATAGGTGCACACTTATCTGACCTAAGCTCACATCTACCCTCTCCTAGGTGCATACTTATCTGACCTAAGCTCACACCCTATCCTCTCCTAGGTGCACACTTATCTGACCTAAGCTCACACCTATCCTCTCCTAGGTGCATACTTATCTGACCTAAGCTCACACTCTACCCTCTCCTAGGTGCATACTTATCTGACCTAAGCTCACACCTATCCTCTCCTAGGTGCATACTTATCTGACCTAAGCTCACACCTATCCTCTCCTAGGTGCATACTTATCTGACCTAAGCTCACACCTATCCTCTCCTAGGTGCATACTTATCTGACTTAAGCTCACACCTTACCCTCTCCTAGGTGCATACTTATCTGACCTAAGCTCACACCCTACCCTCTCCTAGGTGCATACTTATCTGACCTATGCTCACACCTATCCTCTCCTAGGTGCATACTTATCTGACCTAAGCTCACACCCTACAATCTCCTAGGTGCATACTTATCTGACCTAAGCTCACACCCTAGCCTCTTCTAGGTGCATACTTATCTGACCTAAGCTCACACCCTACCCTCTCCTAGGTGCATACTTATCTGACCTAAGCTCAAACCCTACCCTCTCCTAGGTGCATACTTATCTGACCTAAGCTCACACCCTACCATCTCCTAGGTGCATACTTATCTGACCTAAGCTCATACCCTACCATCTTCTAGATGAGTACTTATCTGACCTAAGCTCACACCCTATCCTCTCCTAGGTGCATACTTATCTGACCTAAGCTCACACCTATCCTCTAATAGGTGCACACTTATCTGACCTAAGCTCACATCTACCCTGTCCTAGGTGCATACTTATCTGACCTAAGCTCACACCCTATCCTCTCCTAGGTGTATACTTATCTGACCTAAGCTCACACCCTATCCTCTCCTAGGTGCATACTTATCTGACCTAAGCTCACACCCTCCCCTCTCCTAGGTGCATACTTATCTGACCTAAGCTCACACCGCCCCCTCTCCTAGGTGCATACTTATCTGACCTAAGCTCACACCCTATCCTCTCCTAGGTGCATACTTATCTGACCTAAGCTCACACCCTACCCTCTCCTAGATGCGTACTTATCTGACCTAAGCCCACACCCTATCCTCTCCTAGGTGCATACTTATCTGACCTAAGCTCACACCCTACCCTCTCCTAGGTGCATACTTATCTGACCTAAGCTCACACCCTACCCTCTCCTAGGTGCGTACTTATCTGACCTAAGCTCACACCCTATCCTCTCCTAGGTGCATACTTATCTGACCTAAGCTCACACCCTATCCTCTCTTAGGTGCATACTTATCTGACCTAAGCTCAGACCCTACCCTCTCCTAGGTGCATACTTATCTGACCTAAGCTCACACCGCCCCCTCTCCTAGGTGAATACTTATCTGACCTAAGCTCACACCGCCCCCTCTCCTAGGTGCATTCTTATCTGACCTAAGCTCACACCTATCCTCTCCTAGGTGAATACTTATCTGACCTAAGCTCACACCGCCCCCTCTCCTAGGTGCATACTTATCTGACCTAAGCTCACACCGCCCCCTCTCCTAGGTGCATACGTATCTGACCTAAGCTCACACCGCCCCCTCTCCTAGGTGCATACGTATCTGACCTAAGCTCACACCTACCTACCTGTCACTGCTCCCAAAAAAGTGTCAAAAGGGTCAGTTAGGTGTCTGATTTGTCTGCTGCAATATCACAGTCCACAGTCCCGCTATAAGTCACTGATCGCCACCATTACTAGTAAAAAAAAAATGAAGAAAAGTTTTCCTATAGTTTGTATAACTTTTGCACAAACCAGTATAATCAGTATACGCTTACTGGGATTTTTTTTACCAAAAATATGTAGCAGAATACATATTGGCCTAAATTGATGAAGAAATTTCATTTTATTTTTTTGGGATATGTTTTATAGCATTTATGTTTATAGCGCAGAGGTGAAAAAATACCACCAAAAGAAAGCTATATTTGTGGGGAAAAAAAAGGACATCAATTTTATTTGGGTACAGCGTCGCACGACCGTGCAGTTATCAGTTAAAGTAACGCAGTGATGTGTTGCAAAAAAATGGCCTGGTTAGGATGGGGTTGTAAACATTCTGGGGCTGAAGAGGTAAATGCTGAGATAGTGGAGTTTATCTACTAATACGACCGCGTCCGTGTGCGGGGTCCGCTTTGCTCAGTGGGGATCGATCCGTTGATCCCCTCTGAGCCGACGGATGACACCGTGCACAGTGCTCCGCTCTCCTCTATGGGAAATCAGATGAAAACGGACTGTCTGTCCCCAGACGGATGGAAAAATAGGGTTTCCATCCGTCGGGATTTACGGTACAGGAGCGGATCGGAGAGCGGCGGGTGTCAGTGGACATGTCACCGCTGACATCCGTCGCTCCATAGGGCTGCATGGAGCATCCGTTCAGGTCCACCTGAAAAAGCGGCAGGCGGACCTGAGCGGAACGGCTGTGTGAAAGGTGTGTAGCACCTCTGATTGCTCTAAAGAAGAAGCGTGTGCGCTTCAACTGCTTCTACTACAAAGCCATAGCCACAGTTTGCCTTTGCAAGGACTTCTGCTTCAGCTCTACAGAAGAAAGTTTACTGTTCTCATCTTGTGCACAGGTTTTTATTTTTTTGGAGTATCCCACTAAAATTCTTCACCCCCATCCAAGCCCCCCCACAAAAAAAACCCCAAAAAGAACACCCCTAGACTTGTTATTGAGCCAAAGCGTGACTGTGACCATGTGCCTGCCTGCGGGGCAATTGCTGGGAAAAGGAATCCAGGCAATTTCCAGCAGCTCCTTTGGGGGTAGCATTATAGGTGTACAGACTGTTCACTTAGAAAAGTGAGTGCTCACTCAGTTCAACAATTTTCACCTAAACCATCCAATCATGTGCAAGAAAAAAATTCAGTCTTTTCTCAATAACCTTTGCATGTAATTGGGCATCCAGAGTGAACACAGCCTCAGTTCTTTAAAGCGGAGTGGAACTTCCGCTGATTGGATTCCTCCCCCCCTCAGGTGTCACATTTGGCACCTTTCGGGGGGGGGGGGGGGAGGACACCTGACTTTAGACACGTGTCCTTTTCCACACATCCAGGAGTTCGGGTCGGCAGCCGTGGACACTGACGTCAGCAGCCCGGCTCCCTCCTCCCTCTGCTACTGGCCGCCTGGCCAATAGCAGAGCACAGCGGAGCCTCGCGCATGCGCAGTAAGGTGCACGGCGTGAAGCTGTAATTCTACACGTCCGGGTTCCCTTACCCGCAACAGATGTGGCTGCACCCGACCCCCGATCCGAAGATCGGCGGCGGGTGCCGACATTGCTGGACTCCAGGACGGGTAAGTGTCCTATTATTAAAAGTCAGCAGCTACTGTATGTATATATATTTTTTGCAGGGAAGCGCGGACCTCCGCTTTAACTAAACTAAAGCCCGTACACACAATACGAATTTCGGACAGGAAGTTTCGTACAACTGATCGTCTGAAATTCTTACCGATATTCTGCTCCTTTCTACAGCCGATTTTCTTTTTTCGGAAGACAAAAGCTGGATGTGCAGACTAGTAATTTTTTTTCGTACATCAAGACAACGTCCGATTTTCGTATCATTAGTACTTTCGTACAAAAAAAATCATACGATCACAACTACGCATGCTCAGAAACTAAAAAATACATACAAAACTATTCAACACATTGCGTCACTTCTGACGTTGAATTCGGTTGTACGAAAATTATCGTATTGTTAGTAGGCTCTTCACTTTCAACATGAGACGATCATCCAACAAAAAACAGATGTTCTGTCTTCCGAAATTTGCATTGTGTGTACGAAGCTTTAGACAGCATTCACTTTTCTAAGTGAACAGTCTCTACTCCTTTAATAAATCAACCCTTCAATGTCTTTGAGCTGGAAGAGTACAAAGTCACCAATAATGACAAGCAGCTGTAATGAGGCCTCCTATGCTGGCTGTAGAGGTGAAATGATTGTTTATAGTCTGGAGCCTGACTTTAGAATGCGCGGGCTAATGAGGACTTTTCTTGATGACTATTTTAGTCCCAGGAAATCAGATCTCAGCACAGGGCTGCATACCGCTTTTTTTTTTTTACAGGGAAAGTTTATTAAAGGCATAGTTAGTGTAAAGTGTTCCTGATCCCCAGGAAGTTGAATATCTGTCCCTGGAAAGTGTTTGTCCTAGGAAATGTTCCTAGCGTTCTGTACTGACCAAACATATACACCGATCAGCCATGATATTATGAACATCCACCATAACCGCCCACCTAATAATGAGTAGGTTCCCTTTATGCGGCCAAAACAGCCCTGACCCTTCGAAGAATAGACTTCACTAGACAAGGCATCACACTGCTTCCTCCGGCTTGACTTCTTCCCATACTGCATCCTGGTACCATCTCTTGCCCAGGTAAGCAATGCACACACACCCAGCCATCCACAAGATGTAAAAGAAAAAACGTGATTCATCAGATCAGGCCACCTTCTTCCATTACTCAGTGGTCCAGTTATGATGCCCATGTGCGCATTGTGGGCACTTTTGGTTGTGGACACGGGTCAGCATGGGCACCCTGACTGGTTTGTGGCTACACAGCCCCATACACAACAAACTGTGATGCACTGTGTGTTCTGACATCTTTCTATCAGAGCCAGCATTAACGTTTTCAAAAATTTGAGCTACACTATGTGGCCAGGTGCTTGGCTAAGAGACTGAGAGAAACACTAACTACAGCTGCTCTCTGTAGCTGCTGCCCTGCGGTGATGAACTGGTTAACAGCTGTTTTAGGAATAGGAGGGAGCTGCTGAGCAGGGAGAGTTCAATAGACAGAATCAGACAGCCCCTTACTGAAGAGCAGAGAGTGGACTAGTTGCTGTGTGTGACCAGATGGTGAGTTGCAATTTCACTGGGACTGTTAGCTGCTGCTGCGGGGATTTACTATCTGTTGCTAGAGAGACTGAGCCCTTTAGGAACTGCCTATACGGCCTTCTAGTAGCTTTATTCACTGCCTGTAAGTTTGACTGGGACTCTATTCATGTGCACCAACAGTATAACTGGGCCCCAACACCAGCCGGCTGAAGAGTTAGGACTAAAGACCGCCCCTTTACAGCTGCAACACAGAGACTGGTTATACCATTATTATTTAAATTGCAGTTAATGCTTATATGCATTGTTTTTTGCGGATTTTGCTGATTTATGTGTTGACTCTAGCCTAGTAGTACAGACTGTTTCTGAACCTACCTTCTGTGTGTTTATTTATGTTCAAACCACCATTTACGCTAACCGTACCAGTACATTGAGTTAATTTACCATTAAACGGTCTTGTGTCTATTTCCTGGTACTAATTCACAGTTAAGGTAAAGTTATCCATAATGGTGGTCTTATAAGTGTCCACTTTTAGGCGATCCCTCAAAAATCATCTCTTCAGGGAGGCCTATCCTGCCTCCAGCTAACAACGGAATCTTCTACTCCTCTCATCAGTTCATCCATCACAGTCCCTACCTTTGTTTCACCAGCCCCTCTCTCTTAGATTGTAAGCTTGCAGGATCAGGGCTCCTCTAACCCTCTTGTTTTGAATTGTACTGTTGCTGTATTGTCTCTCTTTATATTGTAAAGCGCTGCGCAAACTGTTAGCGCTAGATAAATCCTGTATAATAATAATACTAATAAGTGCTTGCAGCAGTTTCATTCAACCAGATGTGCCAGAGGGACTGAGGTGAGTGGAGGCAAAGAAAAGAGGTCCCAAATTACTAAGCGACTCCTGTAGGGGTAGGTCTACAAGTAGCTCTTCTATTGTAGTAGAATACACGGCCCAGGTTTCGCTCCCCACATGCATCAATGAGGCCTGGCTGCCATGGCCCTGTTGCTGGTTCTCCAGTTTTCCTTCCTCTAACCACTTTTGGTCAGTCCTGACTGCTGCAGACTGGGAACACCCCACAAGAGCTGCAGTTTTGGAGATGCTCTGACCCAGCAATCTAACCATTGTGAAAGTTGCTCAAATTCTTTTGCTTGCCTATGTTTTCTACTTTCAACGCATCAGCTTCAGGGACCACATGTTCACTTGCTGCTTAATATATCCAAACCACTTTCAGATGCCATTGTAACAAGATAATCAATGTTATTCACTTTACCTGTCAGTGGTTATAACGTTATGCCTGATTGGTGTAAATTCCCCTGCATTTAAATTTCTATGCATTCATTGAAGCCCAACTCCAGAGAAAACAGGAGAAAATTTGGGATATTAGTAGCTATTCTTGTCAAGTTTTTTTTTATTATTATTTTTGCACGTCCCTGACCCTACAGAGGAAATTTAAATTCACTTCCTGTCCTGGTGACACATGGAGCAGAAATGAGAGCAGCAAGGTTATATAACCCTTCCCCATTATACTAAAATACAGAGTTTTGCTGCAGTCTATTTCCCCATTCTAGAGCTTCCCCCATCACTTTCTGTTCTCACAGCACTTCTGAGGTCATTCCAAATTCTATGACAGGTGTACTAGAGGGGCAGTTGACTTCTTTCTGACTTGCATTTGACTGTTTCAAGTGGGTTTTGCATTTGCATAGACTTGTATGGAAATGCAAAACCCGTGTGATGTGAACAAAAGTCCGTCACCACAGGCCCTTAAGCTGTCACAAACTAGAAGAATTTTGTTTGGCATTTTTTGTTAGTTGGGGGGGGGGGGGGGGGGGGG
>BLSH010166049.1:135628-162087 GCA_018402905.1 Glandirana rugosa
CCCCCCCCCCCCCCCCCCCCCCCCCCCCCCCCCCCCCCCCCCCCCCCCCCCCCCCCCCCCCCCCCAAACTGACGTTCGTTTCAACTACAGTGACAAGAACATTTGAAGGAGCAATATGGAATTTTTTTTCAAAATACATTTCTAGCAGTGTACTGTATGTGATTTTTGAATTTTGAATGTTAAAAGCAAATAAAATTTTGACGTATTTTTGGACATTTGTCCATTCATCGAATGTACAATTTTTGTGCAAATGTTCTTATGAATATTTATTTGGAAATGTACTGTGTATGGCCAGATTTAGTCTGGCATTGCTTCTCTGTGCCTATTGCAATTTTTAATAAAGTGGTATTAAAGCTTCCTTTTTGTTTTTTTCATAACAAACATGTTATACTTACCTGCTCTGTGCAGTGGTTTTGCACAGAGCAGCCCGGATCCTCCTCTTCTCGGATCCCTCTTCTGTGCTCCTGGACCCTCCCTCCTGTTGAGTGCCCCCACAGCAAGCAGCTTGCTATAGGGGCATCTGAGCCGAGTCACAGCTCTGTATATCCTTTTAGACATGGAGCCGCGGCCCACCCCTTCTCTCTCCTGATTGGTTAACTCTTCTTTTTGGGTCCCCCACCGGTACTCCTGGCTCCTCACCCTCGAGCAGTGCCCTTAGAGAAAGCCCATAGCCCTGGGGGCACCGCGTGCCCATAAGACATAAGACACATAGAGCTGGGGCTTGACCCCCCCCCCCCCACTCTCTCCTTGGCTGTGATTGACAACAGTGGGAGCCAATGGGTTCCTGCTGCTGTCTCAGCCAATGAGGAGGGAGAGTCCGGGACAGCTGAAGCTATCGGGAACATCGATGGAATGGAGGGAACTCCGGTAAGGATTGGGAGGCACTGCACACAGAAGGTTTTTTTATCTTCAAGCATACAATGCATGAAGTGCAATGCACCAAAAACCTTCAGCCTTTTGCACCACTTTAAAGTATTTACTGGCCTGGCTTACCAAGACACCAACTGCCTACAAGTACATCTTCACTTATGAAACAACAAGCAGATGAACTGCTTTGACCAACTGTGCAGAAGCAGAAGCATGAAGGTTGTAGCTGGACCTCTTGAACATTCACATGACCCTAGGCTAGGGTGACCAGACGTCCCCGGTTTCAGGGGACAGTCCCCGGATTGAGGACACTGTCCCCAGACCAAATCTGTCCCCAGTTTTGTCCCCTGGATTTTAACAGGGGCCCAAACCATTTCAAAGACAGTCAGTGCAGAATTGAAAAAAATCTGAATTACACCCCCCCCCACTCTGCTGCTCCCACTAGCTTGGGGGGGGGGGGGGGTAATTTCTGCTCGCATGTTCTTCTGCCTTGGCTCAAGCCGCTTGCCTGCCTATCTCCTTGCCTTCCCCAGAGGAGTAATCTTCCTCTGCTTAGTTCCGCTCCCCACCCAGTAGTAGCCGGGGCCCGAAGAGAGGCTGTGAGGCGGGCAGTGATGGTGACAGCAGAGAAAGGCAGCTGAGCTCAGCTGACAGTGTCCAGCAGCGGGCACAGAGGGGAAGTGGATCTGATTGTGGGGCTGCCAGTGCCTTCAAGGCTTCAACACTGGTGTGCTTTGGGTGTGTCTGTGAATAGACCACATTGCACTGTGTCTGTCTGTGTCTGTCTCTCTGGCATAATGGATGGCATCATAACTCACAGGCAGCAGGCATTCTATCATGGCTCTGGTTGGCATTGCACTGCCACAGTGTGTCACATGACATGGCTGGTAGGACAGGGAACTGTGCCTTCCTTTAGTAAAAGCAACCCCACAGTGAGAAAACACTTGTTAGGCACACATTTAACCCTTTCATTGCTCTAGATGTTAACCCCTTCCCAGCCAGTGTCATTAGTACAGTGACAGTGTATATTTTTAGCACTGATCACTTTATTAGTGTCATTGGTTCCCACAAAGTGTCACTTAGTGTCTGATTTGTCCGCCGCCATTACTAGTAAAAATAAAATATGTCCCCGGATTTCATTTGAAAAATCTGGTCACCTTACCCTAGGCTCCTTCCTAGATTGCCTTGTTAATGATCCAGCTCTGGTTTATACGTCTGCATTCCATATCATGATCCTCATGGCCCATCTGAGCTGACGTTTTAAATGTCAGCTAATTATATTTTTCTCATTGAAATTTGGCATAGGATCTGTTTAAATGTCACGTGATTTACATCAGAAAGGTAAAGGAAAGGCCAGAAGTCTTATGGAGAGGGTCATATTGTAGGGCCGGTGTACGTTTGCTAAATAATTGCTGGAAACGTCAGCTGAATGAATTGAATGGTCACAAATAGCTCTGCAGACACTAGATAACTCAGTGACCAGTGTTTTGGATCCCCGTCATTCGAATCTTGGACAAGATGAAGTGTTGAGTTCAGTTGCCATTGGAGCCAAGGTCATCATCCGCTTCCGGTTTTGATTTCAGCCCATAAATCCAGGTCGGAAACGGAGACGTGCTGATTTAAAATTCAGATCGGGAGTTTCCCATGTAACAGAATATTGGATAAGAGCAACCAAGAGAGAATTAAAAGAAGTTATCTGCGGAAGAAGCAGCTCATGGAGTGAGCCCAGGTAGGTGGGTGTGGGATGTCTTCTAACACTAATGAAATTAAACAAAAAGAAAACCAAAAAAAATCAAGCAAATGATAGAGAAAAAAACATCACATAGGACAACTTCAACCTCTTCTGGGTTGGGTGACATCCAGAATCAAACACTTCCTGAGAGCCCAGGATGAGATTGTCATGCACACCACCAATCATAAGTGACTGAGACATTTCCCGGCCCGCAGCTGCACATACACACGCCCCTAGGCTGCTCGTTATGGGCGGTGTGCAGTGACGGCTTCCTGGCAGGATTGCTCAGGTGGGTCGGGACTAGGATCCGAACATGCCTGAGCTCATCCCTAGTTATCAAGCCCTATAACTTTTATCAATCGCTTGCCGACCACCCTATAGCAGTTTTACTATAGCTGTGCGCAGGATCGCGTATATACGTGATCCTGCACTTTTGGGTAGCGGGTGCGAACTGGCGCTGCCAGTGGCTCGTTCTTGCTGTGATTACACACAGCGGGAACCGATTCGCAGGTACTGCGGACTCGATGTCCCCCGGCACCCGGCGCTCGTCCTGCAGAGAGACAGAATGGCGATCAGCCTATGTAAATAAGGCAGATTGCCGTTCTGACAGGAGAGAAGGCATGAATCCTGTGTCTCTGCAAAGCAGCGACATGGAACCATGTCATCCCCTAGTAAGCACCTCCTACACTGTAATAAAACATAGGCTAGGCACACAGTTAACCCTTTGATCACCCCCTGTTAACCCCTTCCCAGCCAGTGTCATAAGTACAGTGACAGTGCATATTTTTTAGAGCACTGATCACTGTATTAGTGTCACTGGTCCCCAAAAGAGTGTCAGTTAGCGTCAGAATCTCTGCTGCAATATTGCAGTCCCGCTATAAATCGCCGATCACTGCCATTACTAGTAAAAAAAATAAAATAAAATAAAAATATCCCATAATTTGTAGACGCTATAACTTTTGTGCAAACCAATCAATATATAAGTGGAGATCAGTGGAATAGTGATATCTACTACAGTGATTTCCAGCTTTCACAGTGACCCCACAGGTATGGTATATGCATAGTTACAGAGGTCCAAGCTGCACCAATGTAAAAATATACCATGCCTGGAATTCCTTTTTAAGGTTTATATCTACTTTAAAAGTCAGCTTTCAAATCGTGACAGCTGAAGGCATTATGGTGATATAGAAAGATACAGATGGGTTTGCTTTCAAAATCCATCTACCTAGGTCTTATTTTCAAAGCATGGTTGTCAGTTCACAAGCTTGTCTTCCACCGTTATATTACACATAATTTATTTTTGATTAGCGCCTTTTATAGGTAACAAATGGTGCACAGTCTCAGGAGCCGCTTGTGAAGAGGAGAGGATTAACATGATAGATTGCTGTAGAGCAGAGTATTTAATGGATGGGGACGATCATATCTGACAGCACATTTATAACAAATGGCTTTTATACAGTTTTTATTCTAACTCTAGTTACCTAGCTGGTGCAAACTGCTTTATTTCTCCCCAAAAAAGGAATATATAGTTTGTCTGTTTCTTAATTAAATCTAGACATACCTATAAGGCCCCTTTCGCATGGCCCAGTGGGGATCGCTCTGTTGATCCCCGCTGAGCCTTCGGATGATAGATCTATCTCCGCTCACTGTGCAGAGACGGACTTTGTCCGTTGTCATCCGATCCCCAGACGGATGGAAAAATAGGGTTTCCATCCGTCTGACTTTACGGTACAGGATTGGATCGGAGAGTGGCGGGTGTCAGCGGGCATGCCATCGCTGACATCCGTCGCTCCATAGAGGTGCATGGAGCGTCCGTTCAGGTCCGCCCGAAAAACGGACAGGCGGACCTGAATGGAACGGTCGTGTGAAAGAGGCCTTACACTAGAAAAAACAGTCACTTGCAGCGCTAAAAAGGTCTTTAGTGATTTATACAGCAACAAGGACATCAGTGTTCCAAAACCAGGCGGATGCTGCCCTCCTCAGATGGGGTAATCCGGTAAAAACTATAAAAACAGAACAAAAGAGAGGAGCTCACACCTTTACCAAACACATTTAATAGGTGTTAAAAGTGTTTACTCACAAAAGTAGCGACCCACAATGAGCCATACAACTGCATAATGTTACACGGTGCGGACACAGCAAGGGTATAGGCTGACGTGTTTCGGGGGCGCACCCCCTTCCTCAGAGCCAGCCAGTCTGGACGCCAATGCCCAGCGCTTAATACGAGAAAAGGATGATCTTGAATGAACTGATTAATGAGTAAATTGATAAATGGATTAATTGATCATTAAACTAGCTTGGCTCTGAGGAAGGGGGTGCGCCCAAAAAACGTGTCAGGCTATACCCTTCCTGTATCCGCACTGTGTAACATTTACTACAGTTGTATGGCTCATTGTGGGTTGTCACTTTTGTGAGTATCCACTTTTAACTTTTTAACACCTATTAAATGTATTTGGTAATGCACTAGGTGTGCGCGCCTCTCTTTTGTTTTTTGTTTTTTTGTAGTTTATACCTATAACACTAACCTGCTTGATGTAAACAACTGGATCAATGTATCTTAAAGTATGATCTATAATTGTATATATACCTGGGGGCAGCCATATTTGCTCCTTACATACGCAGGCTCTGCTCACTGTTTTGTAGTCCAATGCAGCAGCTCCATCTCACAATGGAAATCCATCAGTCTTACTCAATTAAAAACTATAATCTTAATTCAATAGTCGATAGGCCTTTTAGGAGCACCCTCTAGCACATGGGTGCTTCTAATAGTTAAAATATAACTAAAGGCAAAAGTTTTTTTAGTGTTGGATAGAGTGGAGATGGATTAGAACCTCTGTCAGTTTTTAATGATGTCTGTATACCCATTTGGGAGACCCCCTCTCTATTTGTCCTGTTTACCATTATCATTAAAAGTAAAAGAAAATCCCCAGTTTGGAGTTGTCCTGAGAAAAGTAATAGAAGGCAAATCTTCCAATGGGGACACTAGTTCTGGTGACCTGGGGGTCCTCAAGAAATCCCCTTAATTTGTAGGGATTTCCTCTCACTTTCTGTTTTGGCTATTGGACAGGAAGTGAAGGTAAATCTCCGCAATGGGACACAGATGGTGATAACAAAAAATCTAACAGAGGTTATAAGCCTCCCTTAGTCTGTCCAAAAAATGTTGCCTATAATTCTAGTTTAAAGTGATTCTAAAAGGTATTTTTCCAAAATAACTGTAGTGCCCCCCAAAGTGTAGGCTTTTTTGTTAGGAGAGGCAAAATTTAGTCAGGCCTGACTGTAGGTGCAGTCCTAAATGTTTTGATCTGAGCTGGGGAGTGGCTCAGGGAGTGGATGGAGATAAAAGGAAGGAACACTCCTTGGAGTTTCCTCCCCTTTGAGCAGAGAAGGCTCTAGAAAGGGGGATGGATGAAGAGGTATCACTTCCTGATGTATGACAAGGAGCCCTGACCAATCTACAGTCTGGATTGGCAGGGGGTGGTCCTCCTTAAATTCAGTAGTCTGCAAGCAGGGGGGAGGAGAAGTCGAGTGGAAGTGAAGGAGATGTAGCAGAGGTGCTGTGGAGGCCTCACCCGGGAGGGAGCCCCCAGTCTGGAGGGGGTGACCTTGAGGCCTGGAGACTGGTGCAGTCAGGAGTGAAGTTGATTCCTGGAGCAGCACAAGGGAGTAGGAGGACAGCAGAGGTGCTATTGAGTATCCACTGGAGTCGGTGAGTGACAGACCCTGGGAGCTGGAGGAAAGGCTGGAGCAGGCTGGGAGAGGCATAGTGGACAGTCTGTGGAGGTCTCAGGAGCCAGTCAGGGGAAGGAGTGTCACTGGGAGGAAAGCAGGTCAGTGTGACCTGGAAGAGGGATGGGCTGGAAGTTGTAGTCCATCAAAGGACCAGCTAGCACCAACGTACTAAGCTACACTTTGAGGGGTCTTTGACCCTGGCCTGTAACGGGTGGTCCTGCTGACAGAGTGCAGGCCTCACCATGTGCTAGCTGCGGTGAAGAGAAAGGAATGGAGTGAGCGTGATAAATTTCCCTTCAGGTCAGGAAACTAAGAGAAGTGCTGGAGAGAAGTGAAGAAGCAATAGTCTGCAAGAGAAGTGCTGGAGAGAAGTGAAGGAGCAATAGTCTGCAAGAGAAGTGCTGGAGGAAGTAGAGTGTATATACGATCGTGTATGTAGATGGTCCTGTAACCAATTCTTTGGGCATTCCACAATCATCCCTTTTCCCCATCCAAGTTAATCTCCTAAATAAAACGAACAAATACAAGAGCCGGCCTGTTCAGTGACTTTGGATGTGTGAGATATGGTGGGATTGAGGGCAGCTATAAGGTGAACCACAATTACCAGCCACTCCCAAGGGAGCACATAGCTACATAACAAACATGTCACACTTACCTGCTCTGTGCAATGGTTTTGCCCAGAGCAGCCCCAATCCTCCTTTTCTTGGGTCCACCACCAGTACTCCAATCTCCCCCCCCCCCCCCTTCTGAATGCCCCTATAGCAAGCTGCTTGCTATGGCACACTCGTGCAGGTTCGATCCCGAGCTGGGCTATGTGTGTGTCCATTAACACACAGCACGGCTAAGCTCTGCCCCTTGTTCTCTCCTTGGAGGCTGTGATTGACAGCCAATGGCTCCTGATGCTGCCTCCATGGCCAGTGAGGATGGAGAGAGTGGAGAGAACCACTGCTCTTGAGCACAGAGCTGGGTCAAGATTGGGATCAGATACGTATTTAGGGGGTTTCAGGGAAGCAGAACACAGAAGGTTTTTTACCTTGATGCAGAGAATTAAGGTAAAAAAACTTTCTGCCTTTAGAACCACTTTAATTTACATATCTCTATATTTAAAATCCAATTCTGTATTCAAATAAAAATATGATCATCCACATGAAAAATATCATCCACACGACTGCCGGCATTCTTGTTTTCTATCCAACAATGTCCTGTTGGCGAAGCAGAGCAGTGATTTGTATGACCTTCCATTGCCGGCAGACTGGATGGGCACACCTTTTATAGTCCTGAGGACTACCAGGGGTGGAGCCATGACAGCCTGGGCACTGACTTCCGGGTTGAATAAGGCTGGATGTCATTCAACGTGAAGGTGGGGCGCTATTAAACTCAGAGGCCTTTCTGCGGTAGACAGGGAGAAGGTTAGTATTGCAGCAAAAGCTGCATTTGTTTTAACAATTTGGATAATTAAAAAATTATTCCCCACCAGCCTCTAACCCTTTTGTGTGTATGTGTGTGGGGAGGTGGTCTTTACTAGGCAAAATGTGTTGGAGTGTTTGTACCTTGTGATCTGTACTTTAGATGGATTAATAAATGGCTCTTAGGCTTCTAATATGGTGAGTGGTTCCCCCTTCTTCTTTGGAGCTGTTATAGATTGTCCTTGTGGCTAAACCAGCTCATGTCAAAGGTGATAGCCTGGGGAACGGAGCCTGCAGCAGAATATTTTCCTTTGGTCAACTCAAAATATGTGCTCACTGGAAATACACTATACTTTCCTTTTGTCAACTCAAAATATGTGCTCACTGGAAATACACTATACTTTCCTTTTTAATGTGATATTGAAAGCTACACTTTAAAAAAAAAAAAAAGAACAAACATGTCATACTTACCTGCTCTGTGCAGTGGTTTTGCACAGAGCAGCCCGGATCCTTCTCTTTTCGGGTCCCCCTACAGCTCTCCTGGTTCTTCACTCCTGCCTAGTGCCCCCAGAGCAAGTAGCTTGCACTGGGGGCTCCTGAGCTGCTGCTCTGTCTGTCCATTCAGACACAAAGCCACAGATTGGCCCGCCCCTCTCTCTCCTCATTGGCTTACTGACTTTGATTGACAGCAGTGAGAGCCAATGGCGCCCGCTGAGGTCTTAGCCAATGAGGAGGGAGAGCCTACGGAGAGCCGAGGCTCTTGTGCACATCATTGGATTGAGATGGAGCTCAGGTAAGTATTAGGGGGGCTGCTGCACACAGAAGGTTTTTTTTTTTTTTTATCTCAATGCATTAAGGTAAAAAACCTTCTGCCTTTAGAGCCACTTGTGCAAACTGCTTTTTCTTATCTACATAGATTGCATTATATAATGATTCCTACTGTATTGAATTGTATTGCATTTGTACTGTCTACCCTCAAGTTGTAAAGTGCTGTGTAAACTGTTGGCGCTATATAAATCCTGCATAATAATAATAATAATAATAATAATAATATAATGGTCCCCATAGACATAGGATGATAACAATATAATGCTCATGTTGCACTGGAAGCAGAGGCGGCTCTCTAATTAGGCAAATTAGGCGGTCGCCTAAGGCCTCGCACTCACAGGGGCCTCACGGCCGCCTAATTTGCCTGCGATCAGTCACTTATGTCGGCACTGGTGGCTCCCCCTACAGCCGCTGGGACTCGCTGACTGACAAATCCCAGTCCCGTGTCAGGAGGTGTGGGGAGTTGGGCAGTAGAGACCTCTAGGGGGCAGCAGTGGCCGGATGACAGCACCCGGCTCCAGGTGCCATCTGTACAAGGTGAGCGGGCGGCATGTCCATGTGGGACCCACAGCTGTGCTGCTCCTGCAGCCTGTGCTGCTCAGCCGACCTCTCCGCATCTACCTCGTATTCGGACAGTTCAGCAGTTGGGGCGGGGGCTGAAGTGAGCCAGCTGAACTGCCCCATGACTGTGAAGAGGATGGAGCTCGGTCTCCAATCTCCTGATGCTGCCTGGCCGAGTGGAGAGAACGTGAGTGCCGCCTCCCTGTGTGCCTGGATAGGAGGAACGGTGGGGAGACTGCACATAGAGGAATTTTTCCATATCCCTCCTGCAGCCGCTGAATGCTCGCTTCTCCTTCTCTCCCTCCTGCAGACATTCAGCGGCTGCAGGAGGGATATGGAAAAATTCCTCTATGTGCAGTCTCCCCACCGCTCCTCCTATCTAACTTCTTCTGTGCCACCCTCCTTGTGCTCCTTGGCTCCGCCCCCTGCTCTGTAGCGCCCCCATGCTCTCCGGCCTCTCCTTATGATCCATGGATCCTCCCCCAGTGCTCTCTGCCACCCCCTGCTCTCCACTCCCATTCTTTCTGCCCCCCTCTCAAGTCCCCCCAGATCTCTCCAGCTCCCAGCCCAGTGCTCTCACAGACTGGGACATGGGGCACAGGAGGGGCTGCAGACAGGGACAGGGCTAGGGATCTCTCTCATCCCCCTTTCTCTCCCCCTTCCCACCCGTATCTCTCTCCCTCCCCCTCCCTCTCTCTCTCTCCCTCCATCTTTCTCATGCTCACCTTCTCCCCCCTCCCCCTCTCTCTCCCTCCCTCTCTCTCTCTCCCTCCCTCTTTCTCCCCCTCTCTCTCTCCCTCTCCCCCTCTCTCTCTCCCTCCCCCCTCTCTCTCCCCCCTTCTTCCTCCTCCTCTCTCTCCCTCCCCCTCTCTCTCCCTCTCTCCCCATCCTCTCCCCCCTCTCTCTCTCTATGCTGTGCTGGGATCCCCCCTCTTTTGCCTCTGTGGATGTGGAATGACTCAGTGACACCCCCTTCCCATTCTCCCAAGGCACAGGAAATTCTTTGAGGGGTTGCCATCTTGCTGGGTCCCAGATGTTTTATTAGCTGCATAGGTCTGATGGGTGAGGAGGGTGCTGAGAAACTGTGTGCTAGATCTGTGCATCTTTCTGTATTTTTTTATTATTTATTTTTATTTTTTATTGTTTGAATTTTTTTCTCCCATTATGGGCGTGAGTGGGGCCTCATGTGTAAGTTTCGCCTAAGGACTCACAAAGCCTAGAGCCGCCTCTGACTGGAAGATACCAATAACCAAGGCTCTAGGGAGCAATACTAATCAGAAAGCTTAGAAAACCTTGTCTGATTGCTATTGCCTCCACTAAAATGGCTGGTGCTTGAGGTGTCTACAGTGCCTATCCCCTTCCATAGCCAGAACACAGACAATGTCTGGAGAAACCCTTTAACCCTTTCTTGGGCACTAAAGCGGTTTGTAATCACGCTTTTCCATCTCATGAGTTGGATTTCTTTGCTTGCATACAACAGTAGCTGGTGCACAAGATTGTATGCATCAGTGTGCTATCGTTCACCAGCAATCATGCATCTCTGCAATGTAATTATGTAGTATTGGAGATTAAAGCCCAAGGCCCCAACTTTTAAATAACTTTTTTAAGGATTTAGCATTTGTTTACCTCTGCAGTGTAGTAATCTAATCTTTACTTTCTTCTTATAGCCTAAAGTGGAATTCCAGGATAATATTAGAAACAAACCAATAGGAAAAGAAACAGGCATGTGAATCCTTCTCTCAGAATGGATACACACATTATACTTACATTCTTAAAAAAGTATACATTTTATTACAAATTTCTTAAAAAGTAGTGAATGGGGTTAAACATTCCCTAAAACAGAGGCGTTGCTAGGGGGTGGCTATTGGGGCTATAGCCCCCAGTCTGGGGCCCATAGCCCCGGGTCTCTTACAGGGTGAATGCAGTTCTGCAATTAGCAGGTATGTCCCGGTCTGGAATGCAGACTGTGTATATGTATATATATATACACACACACATACATACACATGTATATTTATTACTATTATTATTTATTTTATTACATCCATGCCCGCTCAAGCGTAGGTCTTTCTTTACTTCGCTGGTATGGGCTCTAGCCCCAGATCTTTTGTAGACCTAGCAACGCCCCTGCCCTAAAACCATAAAAGTAGTTCAGCAAGCCATATTCGGTATTGCAACCCCTGGTAAAGAGGCAACTCCCCTGATGGACATAGTCATACACCATGCTATTATAAAAATACTATCTCAAAAAATTCAATATCATGTATTCCAGTGTAAAGAGGAAACGGAGCGCTTCGGTCAGAAGCGTTTCGCACTAGAGGCTTCCTCAGGGGTTCGTGGGGTGCAGTCAAGTATGGTTAATAAGCACTTCAATCTCCACCAATAGAAACAATGAGGATCTCTTAGACCATCATACCAAGTATTTTTCGACTGAAGTGGGTCAGAATTCTGTGCCAAGAGCAATGTGGAATGTGAGTTATCGCTACATGGAGATGTGAACGAGGCCTGACAACTCCTTTGTACTTGTATAAAGATGACCATATTCTATGCAATCTGATTGTACAATCTCTGTACAATTTCCTTTAGATCTACCAGAACTATGGAATAGGAAGACACACCTGAACAATCCAATACATTTGTACCAAATCAGACAGGCCCTTGTACTACATAGCTGATGGGAGATCTAAAGGAGATTGTACAATTAGATTGTATAGGGAGTGGGTGGAAAGTATTATGGTGATGAGGGAGGTGTCGTCCAGAGTGGTGAACACACCCTATCATGTCCTCTTCTGTGATGCAACAAGGAAGGGAAGGCTTCTGGGAGATGACCTACAAGAAATGAAAGCTGAGAGAATCTACAGAAAGTGATGGAATCTGAAAATCATTTTAACCACTTCAGCCCCGGAAGGATTTCACACTTTAGGACCAGAGCACTTTTTGCGATTCGGCACTGCGACGCTTTAACTGACAATTGCGCGGTCGTGCGACGTTGTACCCAAACAAAATTTGCGTCCTTTTTTTCCCACAAATAGAGCTTTCTTTTGGTGGCATTTGATCACCTCTGTGTCATTTCTGATCACCGCTATAAACAAAAGAAGAGCAACAATTTTGATAAAAAAACAAATTTTGACACTTTTTTGGGACCATTGGCATTTATACAGCGATCAGTGCTATAAAAATGCACTGATTACTGTGTAAATGCCATTGGCAGTGAAGGGGTTAACCTGCAGGGGCGCTTTAAGGGTTAACTGTGTTCCCTGGGCGTGTTCTAACTGTATGTGGGCTGCCCTGGCTGGGGAAAGGGGATGATCACGGCTTCCATATACAGGAAGCCTGTGATCATCGCCCTTCCCCCTCTAACAGAACGGAGATCCGTGTTTACTTACACGGGCCTCCATTCTTTCACTGCGGAGGTAGCCAGTGGCAATCGAGTCCACCGCACCCGCTCCCTGGCCCCCCCCCCCGGACACTGTGAGCGCGCGCTCATAGCACTAGTTATCGCAGCCGCCGTTGTATGACGGCGGTTTGCGATACCGAGCCACTCTGACGCCGCCAGACTGCGGTCGGCAAGTGGTTAAAAATACAAATAAACTGTCAAGATTTTAAACCTCCTGTGGATAAGGTGAGAGAAAAGCACATTGGGATAGCCGGGCCAGAAATGGCATTGGAAAACACTTCTATTTATTATGAAGACTGAAATTCTGCCCAGAAAGTTGAACTTATCCATTAAGCTTTCAAAATAAAACCTAGAAGTTGATTGGCTACCATGCACAGCTGGATTAGATTTTGTGTGCACCAGTTTTAGTAAATCTCCCCCTGAATGTCTCTTCTGCAATCAACAGCCTGTCTGCTCACAGTTTTTAAAAAGGAGACTTTTTAAGTAATATTGTTCAAAGTCAATGATAAAATTACTCAAACTCAAGTTTGGGTTATTTTACTATTGGCTGTCAACAGTATTCATTTAAAGTTGATCTCCAGGATAAGAAGATATCGCCTAAATACAAGTGTACTGTTCCTTGAATCTTAGTGAGCTTTGTGTATTTCTTCCAGATCTGTGCAGTAATCCAGTGTGGAAATTTCCCTCTGTGCAGGAACTTCCTGTAATAAAGACCGGTCACTGCTGCTCTCCCTCCTTGTGCCGGATGACTGGTCTTAAATAGGTGACAAAATCTGTGCTATGCTTAAATAAAGTATAAAGGCAGCTAACGCAAAGGTAGTATAGCAAATCTTAATAAACATATAAGTATACAGTGTAGCACCTTAAAATATCTACAATAATAATTAGATCATAATCTTGATACTATGACAATAACATGTGTGAAAAACTCAATATTGAATTACAGTAGGCACTGATAAAATCCAAACAATGTCCAAAAAATATGAGTGCATTGCTTAGCCCCAGAGCATATATAGAAAAATGTGGAAAATGGATCTGATGCAAGCACTCTAGTGAACATGAAGATGTTATTCAAACCGTGTCCAGATAGCTAACCACCATCGAGTGAAGTGCAAAGTCACTGGAACAAATGGCTGCCATCACAGCAGCATGCGCGTCTTTCAGCATAAATGGAAATCCCCCTGGAAGTGTTGCAGCGATAAGTCCCCAATTTTGCATTCCCTACTGCCTGGCCACACTGTTTGCTCCTTTCCAATCATCTGAAATGAGCGTCCCCAAATCTTTTTCTGCTGTAGTTCTGGTTAACACTGTATATTGTACTTTATGAGAGGATTCTTTTTACCTTCACGCATTATTTAACATTTAGAAACACTGAACTGCAGATTCCATTTTCTTTGATAACATTTTCCAGCAATATTTAATCGTGTTTCATGTAACAAAAACTTCAGGGAATATTAACCCCATTGAATACCTTTGTGTCATCAGCAAACAGGCAAACTTTACCCTCCAAGCCTTCATGATAGTTATCCTTTAATGCAGAATAACTCAAAGGAAGCTACTAACACAGATCAGGCACTGATCATCGTCTGCAATAATGGTCCCACTGCTACTCCTGATTATAACAGGTTACCGTAAGGCATACAAATTCGGTGACTTCAAAAATAAAGTTTGTAAAAGCGGGCAGAGTCATCCCCGGGAGGAAGTTCCCTGATGTACTCTACATACAAAGGATGGGATGTAGCAAAGGAAAAACAAATCCCAAATGCAATATTCAGGAATCTGGCACCATTTCCAGCCCGCTAATTGGTAAAATACCAGAACACATGTGCCAAATAACAACTAATAATTCACATGCAAATGGACCAGCGTATTACTTGAACAGATAAGGAGAATAGTTTGCTGTAATTTGAACATATGCCAGTAATTGCATTTGGCAGCAGAACAGCTATTTTGGGTACAAACAGCCATCAGCTTGCAGGGCCTTAAAGGGTCCCGTGGCTTTGTAAATCCCATCTCATGCTTTGTGAAAAAGGGACAGATATAAGAAGCGTTAAGCACCAAGAACATAAAAAAATCAGCCCTTTCATAGTAGGAATTTTCTATGATCTAAAGCAGGGGTCTCCAAACGTTCTAAACAAAGGGGCCAGTCTACCGTTCTTCAGACTTTATGGGGGACTGAACTGTGGCCTGTGGGCAAAGAAAATGTCCCGTATTCTATAGGAGTAAAAAAACGCCTTAGGCTTGGTGGTCAGTGGGAATAATAAATAAATAAATAAATAGCATAGCGCCTCGTCAGTAAGAAGAAGAATAGTGCCCCATCATTAGTATCAGTGGGAGGAATAGTGCCCCAGCATTGGTTTCAGTGGGAGGAGCAGTGGCCCATCATTTGTATCAGTGGGAGGCATAGTGCCCCATCATTGGTGTCAGTAGGAGGAATAGTGTCCTATTGTTGGTATCAGTTGGAGGACACCATCATTGGTCTCAGTGTGTTACGGTCCTGGTGTTGGAGTCTGTCTTGTGCAGGGAACAAGCCCTCTTGCGCACCCGATTCAAAGACCCCTGGTAGGTTAGACAGAAGTCCAAGAGTGCGGGATGGCACGAGGGCTGGATGGGCACTGATGATGATGTGATGATCCAGATGGTCGTGCTGATCAGAGGGATGGTCGCGCAGGCTGGGTCGGCAACAGGCAGGTAGTGCGGTACAGATGGGTCAGGGAAAAGGATGGTCAAGTCCAAGCAAGGTTCGTTAACAGGCGGGCAGCAGAAGTACAAAGGGAGCAGACAATCGGATGGTCGTGGATAGCCGGGGTCGGTGCAGGCAGCAGAACAACAGGTCAGGTCAAGCCGGGTCAACAGGAACAGATAGTTTGAGCTGGGGCTCACAGGTCACAGACGCTGTAGAATGGACAGCACTTGCTGCTGGGAGCACAGGGCTTAAATGGCGCAGTTTCCGGCACGTGCGCGCGCACGGGAGCGCACACGCACCGCCGCAGAAATGGCCAGAAACCAGTGGTCAATGTCCTCTTTCCTAACACAGTGGAATAAATATTGCTCCATCATTGGTATCAGTAAAAGGAATAGTGCCCCATTGTTGTTGGTGTCAATAGAAGGAATATATCACTAGTATCAGTGGCAGGAATAGTGTCACATAATTGGTGTCAATGAAAGGAATAGTGCACCAAGGGCTGGATAAAGGGCCCCTGGGCTGCAATTTGAAGACCACTGATCTAATGGAAGGGAATCATGATGCCTCAATGATTGGTAAGCATGGTGAATGGTGAGGGTTTCTAAAGGAGATGCTATATTGGGACACCATGTTTCACATCTTCCAGCATCAGCTTCCTTTGTGAGCCTAGGCATTCAATCATCTGACATCTCAGAACTATACAGGAAGCTAATACTGGAAGAATTACTTCTGCGAGATGCTCTGCCTAGCATGTGTCATTGACCGTGTGTCCCACTGATCAATGTCTGAATGGTGAATTATCTGTACTTAGGGCCAGCAGCCCAACATATCTTATTAGAATGGGCCTAAAAGGCAAATGCCTTCAGCCCTGCAGCCCAGTCACCCTCCATATGAGGCCCTTCCACGTTGTTCATGTTGTTGAGAGAGCAGTCGGCCATCCATTTATAATCTGACAAAGAGCAAACACAGACGTTTAAGCAACTACTGTAAAGGTCCATAAGAGAGGACAGCTCTATATAAGTGATAATAATAGTGCTCTGAGATGAGCCAGTGTCAGAAAACCTACACATTTTCTGTAACAGGGCAGCCTACAGAGGACTGATAAGGGGTATAAACACTAGGGTCTATATATAAAAAAAATTGGCTCAAGCATTTGCACAGCAGTCACAAATAATCGCTGTAATATGTCTAATATATTTATTTCCTATAATTGCCAACTCCATCTAGTGACCATAATGAAGTATTTTTTTGATTGAGGTACTTCAGCAAAATACAGCATGACCTCTAGATGAAGCTGCCGATCATAGATATTAAACATATAGGACCCATTGTGGTGATTATTCATGATGGCTGTGAGAATGTTGGAGGCATCTGTAGAGGGATTTTTTTTTATATAAATAGAAGCCTAACTTACAGCGCAACAACTCCAGGCAAAATTATTTTTTAAAATATTTTTGGATATAACTGTAGTGCTGCCCCCTTGAGGGTGTCTGAAAGAATCAATAACCCCTTGGATCTCCTCAGCCAGAGTGTCTTCCACCACCCCTGATACTATGGGCTCGCTCATATTGCAAGATTTGATAATCAATAACTCTATTTTAGTAATGGAGACCACAACACAGGTAGAGTTAGAAAGGTTTACTTTTAACTCCTTTTTCTGAGAAAAGAATAACAACTGTGAACAGTAAATAGCACAATTCTTCACATAAGTAGTCAACGTGAAGGTTCTGGCGAACAAAAGGAGTAAATGATTTGTACACGTTCACCACTCCCTGTATTCTCCAACAATATCAATAATTGAAAACAATGCAATTTCTCCAATTGAGTTTAAACAATACCTAATGGATCTTTGCAAGATAGGTAATTTGATATTGTCTACTGTAATTTAATAAATGAAATAGTACAGTGAATCCCTATCTCAAACCAATGACACAAAGATTAAATTGGTACCACTCAATGGATTTTGTCTCAAATTGTTAGCAGTATTCTACAATACACTTTATCATTTAGCAATTGAACTATGGTTAAACAAACAAACTAAATAACCTTGACCTATATATTATTCTTCCTGTTCTAGTATAACGAGTTCTTAGGAGGTAAACCAATGCCAAGCAATAGCCCTGAGTATATGAGTGAGGAAAAGATGAGTAGATGAAGTTGCAGTTCTCCTGTCTTGAAATGTCCAAGCAATCTTCGGCCGGCAATAAGAATTAGGTACCTATGAATACTGTCTCCTTCTAATCAGTAAGATGAGGCACAAATAGGTTAAATTCCACTGACCTCTTGAATAAGATTAGTCACAACTGCTAAACTGTATTCCAAGAGGCAATAAAGATATGCTACAAAGACAGTATGTGTACTCTTATGTGTGGGCACTGAGCCCACTCACCGGATCCAAGGGACTATATAAAGATAAACGATCCGGCGCTCAGTCGATGATGCTGGGAATGCTGGAACCGTTAGTTCATGTTGTCTGCTTGCTCTTGGGAGGTGTAAAGCATCCGTTCCTTGCAGCTCTCCTGGATCGATAGGTACGACTGCTGTGGTAGCTGCTGCTGCTTCAATCCAGACAGAGATGAGAGTCAGAAGGCTCCGCTGGTCACTCACTTTGTTGCTGGAGAGCAGCTGCTAGCTGGGTCACCTGCAGAGAATTCAGTCGGCTGGAACACTGTACATAGGCTTTGGGCCTAGCTCTGGTTGTAGCAGCACACAGGATTCCTCACTGATCGATCACGCTGTTCCAAGAGGCCATTGTTAGCTCCTCCTTCCCTCTTCATAATACTCCTACAATGCATTGCACCTCCCAGCAGTCTTCAGTACAGCACAGCCTGATGGGAAATGGAGTCCTTCTCATTAAGAGTTTGCTGACTATTTCCTCATTCCGCACCACAACTCCTAGTAAGCATCATCCAGGCTGCAACTACAGTCTTTTCCAAAAGCAAGCACTAGAGGGAGTTCCCATGTTATGCAATGAACACATTGTCTGTATTCCAGAGGAATATTTCAGAACTCCTGGCTACATAGCATTAATGAGTGGACTCAGGACAAGTGACGGAAGATTTCTCCAATGGGAACAAAGTCAAATACAATGTCACATTTTAATATGGTGGGGCAGGGTTAGAATTAGACAGCTACACGAATTGCTTGCATTTGCAAGATCCAAGGAAAACTCTACCCACTGGGATCACAGGCAGAACAAAAACCAGGGATGAAGAGAAAACCAGCACAGCTAGCAGATTCTGAAGCAGAATTTCCTGAAGTGCCATAAAAATTCATCAAACCATACTGCACAGACATCCATAGGTAGCCCTTGTAAAGGGGGCATGGCCTGGTTGGAATCCAGGCTGAGGTTGCCACTCTATTCACCATTCCAAGACACCTAGATGTGCAACTTCCAGGGGCCACTCCATTGTTTTCTGTAGCCCTTGTAAAGGGTTGGTGCATTGCTTTATGGTGGTGCCATGCAGAATCCAGCAAGGAACAAAAAAACAGCACACCAAGTAAATCTTGCTTCAGAATCTACTTGGTGTGCTGGTTTTCTCTTCACTGGGACTTTCTCTATGGATGTCTATGTGGTATGGTTTGATTCTTTGGGACTTCTTGAATCTACTTGGTGTGCTGGTTTCTTTTCATCTTTGGTATGGGACCCCCATAAAGCCATGTACCCACCCTTCACAAGGGTGACCTATGGATGTCTATGCAGTATGGTTTGATGAATAGTTATTAGAAATAAGAACCTAACAGATAGTTTTACTGCCATCATATCCAAGATGGCAGTGCCCAGCAGCAGCCCCGGGATTTGGATACCTATACATGAGAGGCTTTTACTTGCAAATAACATGCAAATGACTGGTCTGGTGACAGGCTTTCTTTAACTAGGAGGTAGATTCTTCCTCCTGAAGGACAGGGTTTGTGAAATTAGAGAATCAAAATAACTGGCAGAAGTTGAATGTGTATTTGGTACATCTGAAGAAACAGATGCTCGGTGCAGGAAGCCAGCATCTTCTCTTTCAGAATGACATTTGCAATTAATCAACATATGCTTCTACTTACAAAACACAAACAGGGAGTGGGCCTTATTTTATCAGGCAGAATATTTGGGAGCACATGACTATCCATTTGGAATAACACAGACTTTACTTTCCAAATGACAGCCGACATAGGTGTGTCTGAAAAGGAAGGTACGCCGTATAATGAGAGGGCAAATATTTGGACTTTACCTGTAAGTGACCCCCTCACTACAAGGTCCAAACTAGACCAAGGACACCTTGTAAAGGAGGATACTGTACACTTTTCTTTCTTCACACTCTGCCACTTTGCTGTTACCCAGCCGCTAAAGGCATCCAACACTTTTGGGTATGTTTACAAGGTACTGCATAGACACAGCATCATACTGAGAGGTGTAACTAGAACCTTCAGGACTAGAACCTGCAAGAAATTATGAAGGGCCCCCTGACCTCTGGCCAGGGCCCTTCCCTCTTCCCACTGATCCTGGGGCCCTTAACTTCCATTGTGGGTCCCTTTATTACGGTACCGCAGCTGGGCCCTTACACAAGTTATTCAGTGGGCCCACTTTCTGCCATGTTCGGACCTCCCCATGGTGGTGAAATGCCAGGGCCGGGTCGCAATTGCAACCTTTTCAATTCGCTCACTGTTGTCAGTAGTTTTTCATTTTTATTTTAATTTTATTATTTTTTTACCATTTCATTTTATTTCTTTTACAATTTTATTTTTATTACAATTTGTTTAGGAGCCCTGTTGGGGGGCTTTGATGAGATATCAGGGGTCTAAACAAACCTCAGCCCTCAATCTCCATCCGTGTAACCTCAGCTGCACAGAATGAATGGACAGGAATAGATGTGTACCGAGCATTCCATTCATTCAGAAACAGAAGTATAGTAAAAAACAGTTTACAATGCTGCAGTTATGAATGAACCAATTGGTACCAATCGCTGACTCTGTCCATTCAGAAAAGGAAGGAGCCGGTAAATGACAAATTTTCCCACCTGTTCCCATCTCTCCATCATGACACATCTTCTACAGCAGCTGGCAGGAGAGAGGAGGGTGGAAGACAGCAGCTCTGTGGGGGGGGGGGAATCAGGGAAGCACACAGGGACCCTGGGAACAGCAAAAGACAAGTAAACTGGATACTAGGGGCGGTGGGGGCAGCATATAGAGGAACCAATCTCTTGCATTCGGAGGAAAATGGAGGAGATTGGTTCCTCTAAATGCCACCTCCACCATCCCTCCTATCCAGGTGTACAAGGGAGGCACACGGGCCCCCTGGAGCATGGGGTCTGGTTGCAATTGCAACCCCTGCAACCCTGTAGTTATGCCCCTGATGTTACTGTGTAATCGTGAACATGCTTCCCACCCATCTCTCACATGAAGGCATTCTGCTTATTTATGGCAACCATGTAAGGATTGACCAGCAGAAAAATGGTTGAATGGGTAGTAAGTATGGATATATGTGGGTTCATTTACCTGTAAATGATTTGTAAATCTCTTTTGGCCAGTCTTTTAGTGCACACATCCCTACCAGATCACACAACTAGGTATCTGACCTCCAATTTCCCCACTGCTATTAGGCAGTACATTTTGGTCGCTGACTCACCCCTAGTTTCCTGATTGGGCAGTATAGGAGCACGACACTACCCACTCTGTCTTATCCACCTATTATCATGCTTCAAGTATTAAACTGATGGCACTGGAGATATCCGTAGAACTTGACTGGCTCACATTGCTTACTCTCCCTCTCCCAGTCTAAAGGGTGTAGGTATAAACTGTTTGTTGCACAAAAAATAGAATCAAAGTGGGGACTAAGCCCCATCAAGATAACTAGCACAAAATAGGACTTTATTGGATTGGCTGCGGTCTCAAGTGAACACAATGATGCAGATGCTAGTAAGCCAAAAGCGGACTTCAGCCTTTTTTGAAAATATCAACACTTCCTGTTGACACCACCGATATTGGGAGAGTGTTCCACATTCTTACCATTCTAGCAGTAGTATTATATATTATATTATATACTGTAAATTATAGTATATATATGTATAATATATTATTATTAAATACAGTAACAGTTGTGATAATATAAAAAGCCATAATATTATACAGGGTTTATATAGTGCCAACACTTGTTGTAACACTATACAATATAAAAGGAGACAGTACAGTTACAATGCAATTCAGGGGAAGAGGGTTAGAAGTAGACGTGCACAGCCAGAAATTTTGTTCGTTTTCGTTTCATTTGTTTTTTTTTATTTCAGAAATTCGAGAATTTGAAAATATTTCAGAAATTCAGAAATTTTCAAATTCCCAATTCGAAGATTTTTGAATTCGGAAATTTTTTAATTTGTTAATTCAAAAATGCCGAAATTCTGAAAATTCTGAAAATCGGAAGTAAAAAATTCGAAAAGCCGTAAATTCTAAAATAAGAAAGAAGATCCAAAAATTCAAAATAATAACAACTAATAAATAACTATTAAATTATAGGTATTGGAATTTCTTTTCCAATTTGGCTGTTAGTGAACGTAAATACAAATTTATCACTAACAGCCAAATTTGAAGGGGAATTCCAATAGCTATAATTTAATAGTTAGCAATAGTTAAATTATTATTAGTTAGTTATTATTTCAGATTTTCAAATTATCGGGTTTTTGAGTTTTCAGATTTCCGAATTTCAGATATTCCGCTTACAATCATCTCTGCAATACATGCACATTTACCCCGTGTTAGATCGGTTTATAAATGCTACGAATACAGAAAATACCTATTGATCCTGCCAGTACTCATAACTTCCTATAGTGAGCTGACAAAACCGCCTCTACTGCACTGAAATCCCGAGCATGTGTTTTTCTCTAAGTCCCCTTTCACACTGGGGCGTTATTACAGTGGTATAGAGTTAAAATTACCGCTGCAATAACGCTTTAAAAATTATTTTCATGCATCTCAATGGATGCTTTCTGACTGAGGTGTTGCGCTAGCGAGGCACTGAAGAAAATCATGCAAGTATGATTTTTCAGGAATGTGGGGAGCGTATACACTGCTCCTCCACCGCCCCTGCCATTAGATTGAATGGGCAGCGCTCCCGTAGCAGTTGTACACCGCTCTGGGAGCGCCAAGCGCCGGCACTTTTAACCCCTGTTTAACCCCTTGTGGGGGGGTTAAAAGTGCCATGCTACCGCCCGAATAGCGGCGCCATAGCGCTGAAGCTCGAGCGCTCCCAGTGTGAAAGGGGCCTTAGGCTACTTTCACACTGAAGCGTTTTACAGACGCTATTTAGCTAAAAAAGCGTCTGTAAAGCGCCTCAAACCCCCCCCCCAATGGGGCGGTGCGCTTGCGGGACGTTACAAAAAGTCCTGCAAGCAGCATCTTTGGGGCGGTGAGGGGAGCGGTAATATACCCCTGCATTGAATTGAATGGCATGCGCTTCTGAAGCAGCTGCACACCGCCGCGGTAGCGATGAGCGCCGGCACTTTTAACCCCTTTTTAACCCCTTGTGGGGGATTAAAAGCGTGGCGCTCCCGCCCGCATAGCGGAGCCCTATCGATTGTGAAACTCCGCTAAAACTAGCAGGGTTTTACTGCGACCGCGGTTGCCTCTCAGTGTGAAAGTAGCCTATGCAATATTTTTAAAGCGCCAAAACATCTGGGAATGTGCGTGTTTAGCAAAAATGTGCTAAATAGTTTTTTATTTTTTTTTATTTTGCCCAAACATTATCCTGGGAAGCGTTCCGCACCAGTTATTTCAGAAAGTGATGATGACTGCTTTATAATCATATGGAAATGTGATAAAAATTCCAAATAAAACTCATGTCTTTCAACTATGCGTTCCGACCAATAGACACTCTTGCTGTACCGCGAGTCTTTGTATCGCTATTCTCTATCACAATTTTCCTTTCATTTCCAAAAATATACAAAACTACACAGAAACCACAGCAGTGTCTTTGAAAACCGAGTACAAAAGAATATTTTACTTATTCATCGTATGTCCTCTGCTGGCTCTCATTTGCAAATTTTAATGGAAATTAACTAACATGGCATAGTAATCACCTTCCCGAAATTAATATCATTTTCTCCTACTCCCGTGTCTTATGCCGAATACAGAAAAAGAAATCAATAAGTAATAAAACAGTAAACATTTTATGGCGCTCTGCGGCAGCTTCTTTGCGCTTCTGGTGTTCTGCAATTGGAACAAGCGCTAATCATGGCCCGTATTTACAGCAATGGAATGCCATACAATACCCGGCAGATTTTACTTCTTCCTTTTTTTTCAGCAATTGTGTGAAATTTTACAACAAAGGATGGTACAGGCCACAGCTGTGAAGACCTAATTTACAAATCAATGTGCAAATTGGAGACAATGATGGCAATCGTTATGGAAATGAAACATCTTTATACGATGTTCTATATTGTGAAATGACGTCCTTGTGCATTATGGAGTGTAAAAGAAATGGATGATATCACTCCTCCTGGGGTCGTTTATGTAACTGAACATATGCTCCATGGTCTGTTCTGTATCTATAGCTGCATATAGAAGAATTAAAGAGACCCTGTCAGTGCTAAAAGTCTTTTACAATAGAAGTAATATACTCACTGCTCCGGCTTTGCAGCCTCTGTAAAGCTTTGTACACATACTGACTGCACTACACCATCGTACGACCAAAGAAAGAACGGTGAGGTACATGTAATTACCATCCGGCCGTTCCTGACTTCTGATCATGCGTGTTTTGCACAATACAACTTGTTGTACCAACTGCTCTGTACACACGATACAACGGTTGTATGAGCGCTTGTTGGTACGACCAAGTTTTCTAGTCTGCTCATACAATTCCCTTGTACGACCGTCGCATGTTCGACTGTTCTAATCGCACATACGAACGATCGATATCGCATACGACAGTCGTTAGTACGACCTGTTGTATACGATCGTCGCCCCGTGTGTACGAGGCTTAAGAGCTATAGTTCTGACTCAGTAGGGGTGTGTTGGACCTCTGCATAGCATTGCCTCCACACAGAGAAAAGGGATCCTTTTCTGCAGCATGCTGGCAGAGCACAGGCTTTTCTACTGTGGCTGTATCTGCTTTCTATTTATTTATTTATTACAGGTATTATACAGTTATGCTCATAAGTTTACATACCCTGGCAGAATTTATGATTTCTTGGCCATTTTTCAGAGAATATGAATGATACCACAAAAATATTTTTCTCCCTCATGGTTAGTGTTTGGCTGAAGCCGTTTATTATCAGTCAGCTGTGTTTACTCTTTTTAAATCATAATGACAACAGAAACTACCCAAATTACCCTGATCAAAAGTTTACATACCCCAGTTACCTACCCAAATTCTTTAACATCAATGACAGCTTGTCTTTTGTGGTACTTGTGGATGAGGCTGTTTATCTTCTCAGATGGTAAAGCTGCCCATTTCTCTTGGCAAAAAGCCTCCAGTTCCTGGAAATTCTTTGGCTGTCTTGTATGAACTGTACGTTTGAGATCTCCCCAGGGTGGCTCAATGATATTGAGGTCAGGAGACTGAGATGGCTACTCCAGAACCTTCACTTTATCCTGCTGTAGCCAACCACAGGTCGATTTGGCCTTGTGTTTTGGATCATTGTCATGATGGAATGTCCAAGTACATCCCATGCGCAGCTTCCTGGCTGATGAATGCAAATGTTCCTCCAGTATTTTTTGATAACATACTGCATTCATCTTCCCATCAATTTTGACCAAATTTCCTGTGCCTTTGTAGCTCACACATCCCCAAAACATCAGCGATCCACCGCCATGTCTCACAGTAGGAATGGTGTACCTTTCATCATAGGCCTTGTTGGCTCCTCTCCAAATGTAGCATTTATGGTTGTGGCCAATAAGCTCAATTTTGGTCTCATCACTCCAAATGACTTTGTGCCAGAAGGTTTGAGGCTTGACTCTGTGCTGTTTGGCGTATTGTAAGCTGGTTACTTTGTGGCATTTGTGTAGTAATGGCTTTCTTCTGGCGACTCAACCATGCAGCTCGTCTTTCTTCAAGTGCCTCCTTACTGTGCATCTTGACACAGCCACACCACATGTTTTCAGAGAGTCCTGTATTTCACCTGAAGTTATTTGTGCGTTTTTCTTTGCATCCTGATCAATTTTCTTGGCAGTTATGGCTGAAATTTTGGTTGGTCCACCTGACTGTGGTTTGGCTTCAACAGAACCCCTCATTTTCCACTTCTTGATTAGAGTTTGAACACTACTGACTGGCATTCTCAATTCCTTGGATATTTTTTTATACCCCTTTCCTGTTTTATACAGTTCAACTACTTTTTCTCGCAGATCCTTTGACAATTCTTTTGCTTTCCCCATGACTCAGAATGCAGAAACGTCAGTGCAGCACTGGATGAAAGATGCAAGGGTCTGTCAGGAGTCCAGAAGCTCATTGACCATACAGACACACTAATTACAAATAGATCATAGGTGAAGATGGTTACCTTTAATAGCCATTCAAACCCCTTTGTGTCAACTTGTATGCATGTTATCAGGCTAAAATCACCAGGGTATGTAAACTTTTTATCAGGGTCATTTGGGTAGTTTCTGTTGTGATTATGATTTAAAAAGAGTAAATTGATAATAAATGGCTTCAGCCAAACACTAACAATGAGTGAAAGAAATGTTTTTGTGTTATCATTCATATCCTCTGAAAAATGGCCAAGAAATCATAAATTCTGCCAGGGTATGTAAACTTATGAGCACGACTGTATAGTGTGGATCATTTACTAAACGCTTTACATATAAATAGTTAATTCAAAACCAGTCCCTGCCCTTAATGCGGACCTTCACCTTCCTGTGGAAGATCCCGCCTCTCCATCCCTCCTCCCTTCCTGTGCAGCAATAGGGCTTTTTTCCCTTTTGTTTTGTCTTTTATTGTTATTGAAATTCCACCCCGCCTCTCCATGCACATCACTCGTCTTGACGACAAATGACGTGCTCACTGCCCACTGTGCCTCCCGGAATTTGTATGTCACATACCCCAGGAGGCATAGCCTTTCATTGCACAACAGGAGGAGGGGGCGGGCCTATTGTCGCATCATTGAGAGGCCTGCCTGCTAAACCCAGAAGAGCCAGTAGGCCTCTCGATGACATCAGGGAGAACA
Source organism: Glandirana rugosa (assembly GCA_018402905.1). NCBI lineage: Eukaryota > Metazoa > Chordata > Amphibia > Anura > Ranidae > Glandirana > Glandirana rugosa. Next base: position 161,970 of record BLSH010166049.1, read on the forward strand.
TGGCGGCGCGGGACAGAGCTGTGGCCGGGCATGAGATGATCTCAGCAGGTCAATGCTGGATCCACTAGATGGGCAAATATCTGAAATGTGCAGATACCACCATCAGGTAAGCGGGCAA
>BLSH010166049.1:167635-184601 GCA_018402905.1 Glandirana rugosa
CCAGGTCGCGACTTCGGAGCTTTTCTGAGAAGTCGTAAGTTGTAAAGGTTATTACAACCTACGGATGGGGGGTGGTGATCTACACCTAGGAAGGAAACTGGGAGATTCAGTGACGACTCAGAACATCACTACATCCCCAGTCTCCTACTTTGATGTAGAACACCGTCCCTCCCGTCCTTAGGTTGTGATGACCTTTACAACTTATGGTTGATAAGAATACCTCCGACGTGACGACTTTGTATCGTTTTTATTCTCTGTACCCGACGGTTTATCCCACTAAATGATTTTGACTACGTGTGTCTTAGACCGTATCGACACATATCATTGGCTAGTGGAAGATCCCGCTGGATTCCAGGACAGGTAAGTGTCCTAATATTAAAAGTCAGCAGCTACTGTATGTGTAGCTGCTGACTTTTAATTTTTTTTTTTAGCCCGGACCTCCGCTTTAAGCTTAACAATAAAACCTAGAAGGTGATCGGTTACTATACACAGCTATGCCAGATTCTGTGTGCATCAGTTTTAGTAAATCACCCTATTTGGCAGCCCATGTCTCTTATTTTTGCTATGTTTCAGCAGTGCAGCCTCCATAAGAATAGTTGGTATTCAACATTTCCAGTAGTGTTGGATTCCTGCCCTCCCTGCCACAAGATGTAGTTTCATCCTCTGACCCCTACATCACTACAAGACTCAGCAGTGACTTAGAGGGTCAAAGGAAGGATCCACATCTAGTGGTGGGGGGTAGGCATCCAACATTATTGGAAATGTTGAATGCTGAAGAGTCTTTTCGAGGCTTCAGCGCTGGACCATAGCAAACATAGAAGACATGGGTTTACCAGAGAGGTGAGTATACTACTCTTCTTTTGCAATGGAAGAAGCAATATACTTGCTATTCCAGTACTGAAATCTCTGTAACACTACTTGAAGTATTGGATGTCTGCCCTCCTCGTCACAAGATGCTTCATCCTTCGACCCCCTACATCACTACAAGACTCGGCTGTGACATAGCGGGTCAGAGGAAGTATTCAAATTTAGAGGTGGTGGGTAGGCAGTCATCCAACACTACCGAAGTGTTGAATACCGAAGAGTCTTCCGTAGGCTGCAGTGCTGGACATAGTAAAAATATGAGACATGGGCGGTCAGAGAGGCAAGTATACTACGTCTTCTATTGAAAGGGACTTTATGTAGGATTTTTTAGAGACTGATAGGGTCTCTTTAAAGGCATGGTAAATATTCCTACCTGCACCTTGTGTTTTTCACCTTGATCATGTAGTTTCATGGTGCCATTTTTTTCCCCTGTACACACAACCTATAGTACAGTAAATCTTCACATTCCCGTGTCAGCAGTTTCTGCTTGTGATCAAACATGAAGCAAGTGGCATGGCCATGCACAGGTTATGGCAAGACTATAGTCTGAGAACTGATACTTTCTGTGAAAAAAACTACATATCCCACAATCCCTGGGTCTCTCAGTCTGGTGCTCTGTAGGTGAGAGCTACACAATAATTCAATCTGACACAGACACTAGCAAGAAAAGCATTCACAAACACACAGAGCTCATTAAATCAGAGTTCCACCCTTTCCGAATGTTTATTAAAAGTCAGCAGCTACAAAAAGTGTAGCTGCTGACTTTTAATAAACAGACACTCACCTGTCTCCCGGTCAAGCAATGGAGCCGCACGGAGCCTCGCACCTCTCCCCCTCCCCTCTGCAGCGCCGGCATTGCTACTGTGGGCACCCGGCCAGGCGTACACTGGCATGCGCGAGCGGCGCTGCGCTTTGTGATTGGTCCTGAAGTCTTCTAGGACGTGTCCCAGAAGACTTCGGGAGGGAGGGGGAAGGAGAACTTCCACTTCCGATCGTGTAAAGCGACCGGAGAGGAAGTACCCAAAAAATCGGGTATCCCCACCCCCCTCTACTCAGTTTCAGCATCCGGAGCTGGGGAGGAGGTCTTAAAGCAGAAGTTCCACTTTTGGGTGGAACTCCACTTTAACCACTTGCCGACCGCCGATCGGCATTTGACGGCGGCAAAGTGGTTTGTTCCCGCAAAATGCCGTCATACGACGGCGGCTGCGGGAACGAGTTTAGTGAGCGCGCGCGCGCCGCCGGAGGCGCGCCCGCGCGCTCACTGTGTTCGGGGAGGGCCAGGGAGCGGGTGCAGCGGCTTCGATTGCCGCTGGCTACCTGCGATGGCCCCCCGGAGCAAAGGAGCGGAGGTCCGTGTATGTAAACACGGACCTCTGCTCTGTGTGAGGGGGAAGGGCTGTGATCACAGCCTTCCTGTACGTGAAGGCTGTGACCACTTCCCTTCCCCAGATAGTGCAGTCCCCCTACAGTTAGAACACACCCAGGGAACATAGTTAACCCTTAGAGCGCCCCCTGCAGGTTAACCCCTTCACTGCCAATGGCATTTACACAGTAATCAGTGCATTTTTATAGCACTGATTGCTGTATAAATGCCAATGGTCCCAAAAAAGTGTCAAAATGGACCGACATGTCCGCTGAAATATCGCAGTACCGCAAAAAATCGCAGATCGCCGCCATTACTAATAAAAAATAAAAAAAAAATAAAAACCCCAAATATGAATTCTCATCATCCGTAAACGCGACCACTTTTGCGCAAACCAATCAATAACCGCCGATTGCGATTTTTTTATCGCAAATATGAGGAAGAATATAAATCGGCCAAAAACGGTGAAAAAAAAATGTTTTTTTATATTTTTTTTTTGGATTTGTATTTTAGGAAAAAGTAAGAAATTTGGGTTTTTTTTGCAAAATTGTTGCTCTTCTTTTGTTTATAGCGGCGATCAGAAATGACGCAGCGGTGATCAAATACCACCAAAAGAAAGCTCTATTTGTGGAAAAAAAAGGACGCAAATTTAGTTTGGGTACAACATCGCACGACCGCGCAATTGTCAGTTAAAGCTATGCAGCGCCGAATCGCAAAAAGGGCTCCGGTCCTAAAGCTGGAAATCCTTCCGGGGCTGAAGTGGTTAATGCAGCCAGATGATGTGACACTCAGAGGGGATATCAAGGCATGCACTGGTCACTGTATGGCCTAGAACAGGAAATTGTCCTGTCCCCTGGGTGCATAGGGACAAGTTAGCTGAAGCAATACATGGATATTCCAGGCAAGAAGTGTAACCAGTCATTGGGACAGGATAGAAATAAATCAATGAAATCAGAAAGTTCACTCAATTTACCTTAAAGTTGTATTAAAATTAAAAATAAAAAAAACCCGGACAAGCAGGGTTTTAATGACAGAAGACACCTTCATGGTCTCCCTGCCATAAATGCTAAATCCTGCTTGTCAGTAGTTATGTACACTGAGCCGATGGTACAGTTCCAGCACATACTGTATGTTGCAATGTTCGTCTATGGAGTGTCTCCAGTGCAGGGGGCAGCCATCTTGGCTGGGTCTGGATTGAACCTGGAGCACAGTGATTGCCTGATGCTATAAGGTAACAATGGGGTGTCTGCAGGCTGCTGAAAGTCTTAAACCTTAGCAGGGTGTCAGAGAGAGACTGGGTTGCTAGCTGAATTATTATTATTATACAGGATTTATATATATTGCCAACAGTTTGTGCAGTGCTTTACAACCTTAGGGCAAACAGTACAGTTACAATACAATTCAATACAGTAGAAATCAGAGGGCTCCGTTCGTTAGAGCTTACAATCTAGAATGGAACCCTGCCATAACTGACCACAAACAAGTGACAGTAAAGAGACTGCTCATACCTCAGTGCCTTGCCTCGGAGACTGGGAACTTTCCCCCTGGGAGGATATGAGGTGTGATTTGGAAGCCTGCTGTGATCAGACTGTACTAGAGAGAATAGAGCACTCCCACTACTTGTAAGGAAGAAAAAGAGAGACTATCTCAGCAGGATTGAAAGAGAGCCATCACAGCAACCTCTATCTCTGTCTGACTTGAACTTGACTTTTACTGAATCAAAGCATGTGTCTGGAGACCAAGAAGAAGGAGCCCTGAGTTTGGTAAGAGACTATAGCCAGCCATAGATGGATCGAATCTTGGTCCCTTCAGCAGGGACTGGACAAGATTAGATCTACCTATGGGCAGGCAGGTTGTACTGAAGTTGATCCATAAATTGACTTCAGTACAACCAGCCTGTCATATCTTTTCATGCGATCACTGCCGATGGCTATAGCAGCCAGTAGCGATCATTGTGTTTTGCTGGCTACCCGCCTGCACAACACAATATCACTGCAGGTGGGATTGCAATTTTCTATGGGCTGCTCAAGACAAGCATTGCAAAGTGGTCGCCTTGAAGTTGGCTGCTGCATTTCTGCATTAATGAATATTCAGTTTAACCCTGTCCACACTGCAGAAGAAAAAAGAAAGAAAAAAAAGTTCAGCGGCAGTTAACAGCTACAGTCCAGGTTACACTCAAAAGAATACTTCTTTAGTATAGTCCGCATACTCAAATACTTACCTTCAGCCTCGTTCTGGAGGTCTTCACTGTGTGATCCTGCCCAGCGTAGCACAGCCTTTGCACAAAAAAGTCCTGGGTCATCAGTACACGCACTCTGCTTGCTTCATTTATTCCTTTGGCTAAGGCTGTACTCATGAAACATGCAATGAATTGTGTGGGTGCAATTTCTGTGATCACATTAGGTTACATTTCTACAAAAAATTATAAATTTCTCAGTGGCCCAGCTGCCCTGGTATGACTGGTTACCCTTTATGAAGAGAAGACCTGTTTCCAGCAATACAGACTGCAGCCTCCTGGCTTTAAAGAGTTCCTGCTGTGCTCTAGAAAATCTGCTCTCGGGAAAAAAGCCTCAGTTCAGCTCAATGCAGAGGTCTGTCGGCTCAAAACAGCGACCTCTAGTGGTGGTCAGAAGCAGCTTCTTTACTGCAAAGATGAATGCAAATGCAAGGCCACACTTCTGGAAACAGGATTTATCTTCAGTAAAGGCAAATACTCGCCATGGCGACTAGAAATTGTGTCCTGGCACCCAGGCTTTTGTCAGTCAATCCACTGTTGCAGGGAATTTGTATCACCCGATGCCCGAGACATGCAGTTCCGGGCAGGTTGTTGTTCTTCTAGATTTAGCCCTGCTGCGGGTTACTTGTTAGGTGGAAGCATTCGAGCGCTCCGCTGCCATCCCAATTGCTTCCACACATGCAGGTAAAATGCCCCAGCATGCGCCTCCCACATGAAATACATTGGAACACAGGGGAGACTTGTAGGGTCTTTGAGACCCTGCATGTCTCATTAAAGAGAACCTGTCACCAAAAAGTCATCACATAGGGGGAAAAAAAAAGTTAAGAAATAAAAAATATTTTTTTAATTGTATAAACTTAAAGTTACACCCAAGCATATAACCCCCCCCCAAGAAAAATAATTGAGGCCCCCCTCCACCCCCACATATACGCATGTACAAACATGTACCCATGAAAACTTTGATTCAAAGCAAATTTGCCAAGCCCTGAACCATCATATCAGCAGACATGTGCACTACCAAAAAATTAGTTTGTTTTCGTTTTATTCGTTTTTCTTTTCCTTTATTGGATCATCCGTTATGATTGGCATTCGTTACTTCAGATTATTCATAAATTCGGATGCATTCGCTACGTTCCATTTGTTTAGATGTGGCATTCGTTACTTTGGATAATTTGTCATTTCGGATGTATTCGTTACATTCACTACCAGTTACTTTAGGCAAATTTAAAGGGAAATTCCAATACCTATAATTTAATAGTTTATAATAAATAAAAATAATAATAATAAAAACTATAATAATAGTTAATAATTTAATTATAATAGAAAATATGAACAACGAAATTATCCGAGTTTGTTAAACTCGTCGGTTGAATCATTTTTCGTCCTTTTGGATTTTCACTCTCGGATTTTCACTCTTTCAGATTTTCGTTCTTTCGGATTCTTTTTCTTCTTTTCATATGCATTCATCAAAAGAGTCTTTCGTTCATTCGGATGCTTCAGAATGAACGAATATTCCAAATTTCATCTGAAAATGAATTTGTAACGAAAAGAATTGCACGTGTCTACATATCAGAACTTTATTAAAGGCTGAAAGGACAAGTACAAATATCTTATGTTTAGGGCAGTTATGCTTTGAAGGTGGATGAGATAACTTTTTTCAGGAGGAGTTTTGAGTAGACAACAGGTGCTCTTTAATGTAACAGTTGTTACTTTGCTCATCTCGGTATAGCCATAAACCTGACTCATTTAGCGATATCTACAGCCTACTTACACTGATAAATATAATACAGACTGCTCTCTGCAGACCTGGTATAATTAAAGCGGCTGTACAGCCGCACAGTTCAGTTCCAAGGTGTCAGCCATCAGCCGCGTAGTTTGATGGCGCTGAATTAGACCGCGCAGTCACATAAATTTAAATGACGCTCTCTACTAACCAGTCTGATTTTACTGCCGTTAAATCCAAAAGTAATATCACACATATAAATAAAATGGATACCAGGACATTCTCATCAGCAGAATGTAACATTATTAGATCCATTGGGTAATCACTGAAATAAATATAGATGACATTGGCCTCTCTTTTATAAAGAACAGATTGCAATGATATTCCAGTCTGCTGATTACACTAGAATAGGCTTAAAGGGTCCACCAAAAACTGCTGTATCAGTTATGAGCAGGCAGTGGGTTCAACCTTCCACCAAGTTCCTACCCTTCTTAGGGACTCTAGTGATGGAACCCGAGGGTTATATGCAATACAAGGGGTTTAGAGTAGGGGTTAGTTCAGGGGTCACTTTAGGTTAGTGTTAGGTTAGATTGAGGTTAAAGTGGTCCTTAGTTGTAGTAGACTTTTCTTTTTTTTCCAATTTTTTTCTTTTTGTTTAACCTCCCTGGCGGTATGATTTTTTCAGATTTTTGGTGCTGAAAGCGGTACGATTATTTTGCATGGAAATTTGGCGTTTTATATTGTAGGCCTGTAATTCTTAGGAATAACTCACTTAAATCTGTCCAAACAAGAGTCTAGTAGACATCCCGGGTATGATAACGTTTGAAACAAGAAATCATAAATTATAATATTATAAATAACTATAAATAATTATCAAAAGTAATAATATAATACTAATAAAATGTATTCAATGATGTAATTAAATAAAAAACACAGAAATTTGCTCAGTTGCAGAATTGTTGCTGTCGTCTCTTTCAGTGTCTGATGATAAATTTCCCCAAAAATCAGTATCACTCAATTCTGCAAATGATTCTTATTTACTATCACTGTTTTCTAGCTGATCAAAAAACACTTTTGACGTAAAGGGATGCTTTTGGGATGCCATGGACATTCTCAAGTTTCCAATCAGAAAGAATGACAAATATAATATAAAAGTGCATGCAGGGCACTGGGCAAACCACTAGGGACAAAGGGGATGTGAAATGATTTCATACAGTAATGTAATCTGTAAGATTACAGTGCACTGCATGTGTGCTGTGTGTTTCACTTTTTGAACTTCCCGCCGGTCTCCGTCCCCGTGCGTCACGACGCTCGCAGGGAACGGAGCCCGGCATCACACAGAGACATCGGATGGAAGACAGACACGCTGACACCACGGGGGGACATTGCTGGATCCAGGGGACAAGGTAAGTAACCCAGCCTTGGGTCCAGTGATGCAATCCCGAGTGTGGCTCGGGGTTACCGATATTTGCAGTGAAAATATACCCCGAGCCACACTCAGGAATACCGTCAAGCAGGGTAACCTAGTAATCTTGCCATAAACACACTTTTGTCCTCAATTGACTGTACTGAGCAGCGTTGTCACCCTAGGAAAGAGTGGGTTAGGGCTACTGTACATAACAAATTACCATGTGCATGAGGCCTTAAAGTGAAACAATATAAAGTAAAACCTTGGATTGCTAATAACTTGGTCTGCAAGTGTTTTACAAGACGATCAAATTTTTAAATACGTTTTAACTTGATAAACGAGATTATAAATGAGAAGAGAAATCCCATTTCAGTCCATGAGAACGGTCTTAATTAGCACTACTGAAGTTGCTCCGACTGTAGAACAGTTTCCTGTACTTCAAGGTGACTTCTATCCAAATTGTGCCCATAGACTTTAAGGAGGGTTTGTGAACAAAAAACACTTACAATCAGGTCCATAAATATTGGGACATCGACACAATTCTAATCTTTTTGGCTCTATACACCACCGCAATGGATTTGAAATGAAACAAACAAGATGTGCTTTAAATGCAGACTTTCAACTTTAATTTGAGGGTATTTACATCCAAATCAGGTGAACAGTGTTGGAATTACAACAGTTTGTATATGTGCCCCCCACTTTTTAAGGGACCAAAAGTAATGGGACAATTGGCTGCTCAGCTGTTCCATGACGAGGTGTGTGTTATTCCCTCATTATCCCATTTACAAGGAGCAGATAAAAGGTCCAGAGTTCATTTCAAGTGTGCTATTTGTATTTGTAATCTGTTGCTATCAATTCTCAATATGAGATCCAAAGAGCTGTCACTATCAGGGAAGCAAGCCATCATTAGGCTGAAAAAAAAACACAAACCCATCAGAGAGATAGCAAAAACATTAGGTGTGGCCACATCAACTGTTTGGAACATCCTTAAAAAGAAATAACGCACCGGTGAGCTCAGCAACACCAAAAGACCTGGAAGACCAAGGAAAACAACTGTGGTGGATGACCGAAGAATTCTTTCCCTGGTGAAGAAAAACACCCTTCACAACAGTTAGCCAGATCAAGAACACTCTCCAGGAGGTAGGTGTATGTGTGTCAAAGTCAACAATCAAGAGAAGACTTCACCAGAGTGAATACAGAGGGTTCACCACAAGATGTAAACCATTGGTGAGCCTCAAAAACAGGCCAGATTAGAGTTTGCCAAACAACATCTAAAAAAGCCTTCACAGTTCTGGAACATGATCCTATGGACAGATGAGACCAAGATCAACTTGTACCAGAGTGATGGGAAGAGAAGAGTATGGAGAAGGAAAGGAACTGCTCATGATCCAAAGCATACCACCTCATCAGTGAAGCATGGTGGTGGTAGTGTCATGGCGTGGGCATGTATGGCTGCCAATGGAACTGGTTTTCTTGATGATGTGACTGCTGAGAAAAGCAGCAGGATGAATTCTGAAGTGTTTTGGGCAATATTATCTGCTCATATTCAGCCAAATGCTTCAGAACTCATTGGACGGCGCATCACAGTGCAGATGGACAATGACCCGAAGCATACTGTGAAAGCAACCAAAGAGTTTTTTAAGGGAAAGAAGTGGAATGTTATGCAATGGCCAAGTCAATAACCTGACCTGAATCTGATTGAGCATGCATTTCACTTGCTGAAGACAAAACTGAAGGGAAAATGCCCCAAGAACAAGCAGGAACTGAGGACAGTTGCAGTAGAGGCCTGGCAGAGCATCACCAGAGATGAAATCCAGCGTCTGGTGATTTCTATGCGTTCCAGACTTCAGGCTGTAATTGACTGCAAAGGATTTGCAACCAAGTATTAAAAAGTGAAAGTTTGATTTATGATTGTTAATCTGTCCCATTACTTTTGGTCCCTTAAAAAGTGGGAGGCACATATACAAACTGTTGTAATTCCTACACCGTTCACCTGATTTGGATGTAAATACCCTCAAATTAAAGCTGAAAGTCTGCAGTTAAAGCACATCTTGTCCGTTTCATTTCAAATCCATTGTGGTGGTGTATAGAGCCAAAAAGATTAGAATTGTGTCAATATCCCAATATTTATGGACCTGACTGTATGCTCAAAAAAGCTCAAAGAAGCTCAATAAAAACGCGCACAAGAGCGCAATAAAAGCACAAGCTTCTTCAAGCTGAAAAACTGCTCAAATGCCTGTAAACGCAGCTTTTTTTTTTAGCTGCAGTGTGCATGAGCTTAATTAATGTGATTAGGATCTGACATTACAGTAAGATTACCCAGGCAGTCCCTGAAGCTGCCTTGAAGTCATATTGCTATAATCTTTTTATATGGACTATAGACTGAAGGACTTATGAAAAAATGGTTGTGGAACTAATCATCTGAGTTTCCATGAGTTTCTTATGGGGAAATTTGCTTTGATATACAAGTGCTTTGGATTACAAGCATGTTTCTGGAACAAATCATGCTTGCAATCTAAGGTTTTACAGTATATCATTTTTGTTTTACAAATAAACATGTATTACATGACAAAGGAATCCCAGATCACTATGGGATTCTAAATAGAGAGCAGTGTAGGTATCTTTTTAGGACACTTTGTTCTTAACTGAAACCTTGGACAGAGGCATTTATATTTATAGAGAGGGGGAAAAGTCACTGCTGGAACTCATTCACTTTTGTGTATTAATGGCTGCTGGATTTACTGAACTTTGTAAATAACAAACTTTTTTTTTTTTACAGAAGGTAAGGGAAAGCTAGGAAATGTGAAAACTAGCCTAAGGCCGCCCATACACAACTCTCTTCTGCCACCTATTGACAGAAGAGAGAGATGCACCAGATTCAGGCTTAGGGCAAACGTCAGTGGATCCAACTACCAATTAGCCAGGCTAGTTACCACCTAACATAACTAAATTTGTTATCAGTCCTGTTTAGGACCAGGGTGCTACACACGTAAAAAGTCAACACAGCATGACAAATTATTAGCCCCTGATATTTACAGACAGTTCTAAAAAAAACAGATTTTGTACACACGGTCAGGAAATTTACTGATGGTCGGCAACCCTGGCCTGATCGAGTCCAACGGAAAAACCATCAGTCTGCTAGTGTGAAAGGGGCCTTAGAGGAGTTGCTAAGGTCATCTCAGTCTTCATCATGGGTTTTCTATTTATATTACTTTGGGAATACAGCAGAAATGAGACTCTATGGTTCTCAGTCTAAGTAACTCATATGGTGTGGCACTAAATTTAAGCTGGGTACACACAGATCACGAATCAGCAGGGACTGGTCGAATTTCGATATACATGCGGCCCTTCATGTTCGATCAGTAGATCAACTTCTGCGAACTGGGACTGTTGGAAAAATGTAATTAAATTGGCTGCAGCACTGATCAGTGTACTCTGACAGTGGAGGACTCAGCATACAATAGCAAAGCAGGGAGAATTCCTCCATCCACCTAGCTTGTGTAGATTGGGAAATCCATTCGTTTTTTTGTCTAGCTGAACCAAAATAAACGGCGTGTGTATACCGGTCTTTAGACTTAAAGAATACAGAATCACAGATCACAATCTCAGCAAGTCTGTCGTGAACGTCTATGAATGGAAGGGGAGATGACTGGCACACATGACAATTATGAGTTGGAGGATCTACAGTATACATCTCATTTTTTTTAGAGTGGAATCAAATAAAAAAAAGGCGTATGTCATATAGTAAACTTCTCTGTGGCATGTTCCTAAAGGCTGTGTACTATTGTACACGTCTAGGTCAGTCTTTCTCAATCTCTCTACCCCATAGGAACCCTTAAAATAGTTTTCAGGTCTCGGGGAACCCCTGCTAAAACAAGTTCATTGGAGGTCAAAAAAAGAAAAGTGTCCCTTAGATTGGTGGTCAAATGGAAGAATGCCCACCTTACAGTGGTGGTCGGAATGTCACCCTTACAAACATCTAAAAAGATCATTGGTGTCATACAGCTGGCTCTGCCACATAGCGTTTGTCCTGGAACTATGCAAGCACCATTAAATGGGAGTAACAGCTCAAGGTACCCCTAGCAACCTCTGAAGGAACCCTAATAGAATTTACATGATCCTCTTTTGTACTTGAGGAAAATGATCATTGGCAACCCTTGAAATATCTCCATATTCTTCACTGCTGGTGACACATAACCGCAGCGACTCTGCAGCTGGAGAGGAAGTCAGGAGGAACCTGGTTCCTCTAGGGTTTTCTGGGTCACTGAAGAAGCGATCCGGTTGGATGCTATTGCCCCATGTGACTTTGGCGTGGCTTATTGCAAGTCGGTAGTGTAGGGAAAGGTGCCCCACCTGTTAGAGACAGTGCTAGTGGTAGGGAGAGGTTCTTGACTAGGAAAGAAAGCGTATGGTCGCATCTCTCCTGGACATCTTCCCCATTGGGCATGAAATAGCCAGGCCGCATTCTGCCTCTCTCAATAGACAATGTCACTCTGTCAGCAATCTGCTCTGTTCACATTGCTGTAACTGAGTGTACGTGGTTGGGCAGTCTTCCCACCAGGATTATTGTGGACTGTTATTATTACTCCGGACTGTGTGAATTATTGCTACACCCCCATACCCTACTTACAGGTATCTCAGAGCATTTATGATTCTCTTGATCCTAAGACAATAATGGGATCAGAAAATGTAGTTTCAGGAAGTGGCGTAATAACCTACAAGGGGGGGCCTCCAACAATCAGACGGCAAGTCAAAGTGGAGAATAGTGAAAATTTTATTGGGTGGAGTAGAAAAGGTAATAGGAAGTAGTGTCAAGTTTTATTGTTGCCTGTGTCTCCATTGAGAAGCTTTGACTTCCTGTTCCATTGCCACCCCATTTGACAAGGTTTTACAAGGTGTCACCAAGACAGGAAATTAGGAGAAATCTCCCTAAGAAGGACACAGATCTCAAAAAATACCCAAAGAAGGTCATAAATCTTCTCCATTCCTGAAGTTGGCCTTTAATATAAATGGAATAATAAAGGCACAGCAGTTCTGGTAGACGGTATGAAAAAAAAAAAATCAGCTCCGGCTTTCAGACTGATCATAAATTTCACCAACAACCTCCTGTACAGAACAGCACTTAATGGGATAAAGATCATGTCTAAAGAAAGTGAGAAAAGGAAAGAAAAATGACATGGGGACATTAAATTTGCCTCTGAATATGTTATGGCGCTCCAGCCACAGAGATCTGACGGTAGCATTAAATGGATTAAGTCACGCCAGTAATTTCAGCCATGCCCTTCAAACTGAAATCACCTGCAGGGGCCATTTTGCTTTAACACAGCTTAATAAGTACTTGTCACAGCTGGAAAAGACACACATCAATAAAGCCACCAGAAAAAACACATTCAAACGCCTTCCCGAGCAGCTTTCTAAGCACTTTTACCACACATTAACTTTTAATATTGTTTAGCAGTCAGATAAAGATATTTATGAGCATATTAACAATCACAACAGCTGCGGAGATGCGTGGCTTTGATGTTTAATGAAGAAAGGTGTCAGAAAAAGGAGCTGCTTATTTCACATATTGGGGGGGAGGGGAGTTGTGTTTAAAGAGACCTTGTCACAAAAAATGCTGGAAAAAGCCTTTCAATGTGCCCCCACCCCCTTTCATGTCATAGTTATTTCCTATTTTGTGTCTAATAACTGTCTGAGCTGGCCCAGCTCCTTTGCCCTCACCCCCATAACCTTTTAAGTAGCTTGGGAGGGAGAATGGGAATACTAGTATCACCCAAGTAAGCAACAAGTCTGCTGCGGTTGCTGATATCATCCAAGATGGCGGTGCCCAGCAGCACTCTCAGGCCTTTTGGGTGTATACACAATGTGCATTAAATAAATTAAATGCAGAATAATCTCATGGGAAGATAGTTGTTGAAAGGAATGGTCTGGCAAAACTGAGTAGAAAAACTGTCCCCTCCCAACATGTTGCAGAGAAGGACCCTTATTCTCTGTGTGGAAGCAGGGGTCTCTCTGAAGAGATCCAACACACCTCCCCACTGAGTCAGAGAATAAGCTTTCCAAAGCTTATGTCCCCGACCTCTTCAGCCATCTGAAAGGTAAAGCCGGCCATTGATGGATCAAATCTTTGCCAGTTCAACAGGGACCAGCCAAGATTCGATGCATCTATGGGCAGACTGGTTGGTCTGAAGATGGTCATTGATCGACTTCAGTACAACCAGCCTGTCGGTATTTTTTACGATCATTGACTGTGGCTATAGCAGCCGGCAGTGATTATTGTATTCTGATGGCTATGAAACCTCCTGCTGTCAGAATACAATAGCCCAGAGGGATGGGGGAATTCAAGAAATTTTCTTTCCTGCAACCTGTGGCTGCAGGAAAGAAAAATGCTTAATGTATGGTCTGCTTTAGGCAACTAGCATTTTCAGAACAAGGTCAACAGTAGCAGCCTATGGATTGCATCATGCTGCAGAGAAAGACCCTTGCTCTCTGTGTGGAAGCAGGGGTCTCTCTGCAGAGGTCAAACATGCCATCTCACTGAGTCAGAGATAGAGCTCTCCAAAGCTTACGTTGTTGTTTTTTTCTCTAATTCTCAGCAGTGCGTAAGGGTAAGGCAACTAGCAATTTCAGAACAAGGTCAACAATAACAGCCTATTGACTTCCCTTTATAACAGCCTTTCTTTAAGCATTTAAAACCAAGCTTCCATATATATACACAGTAAGATGTTCTAATCAGTGCTGTTGGCTTGGATGGCTGTAGGGCCCCAGGAGCTCCCAAATCCAGGAAACGGTGACGGTGCTGAAAATTGGCGTTGAGTGCCACCCAATCTCAATGGGTCGAAGGACTTTTCCTTTATATGAAGAGAGGCTTAAGACTAAAAACAAATGTTTTGCTTGTTAACCTTAATGGGGTAGTTAAGACAGAACCCCAGGCCTCCATATCTGGTACAAGTTCAGGGCAAAGATCTCCTCTTAAACTCAACAGGGGGTGGAAACTCAGGTTCAAATAACAAACAGCAAATGATCAGTTTAAAACCCAATATCCTGATGCCTCGGAGAACAGGCAGTCATTTCTATTATTTACAAGGAAATCCACTTAAGCTTTAAATATACACATTTACACTTAGAATGGCCAAATTCCTTGGTATCTGTAGACATGTTATATGATTATCTTTGCAATGCGTGGCACGTAGTCAGCAAATAAACAGTGCCACACGGTGGCCAAACCGACCAGGATCAACACATGGAGACTTCCTTTGTGTGATTGGCAGAAAACAGACTTGAGGGATTACCCGAGCGTCAGAGCATACCACAAAATTCACATGATGGCGGCTGCGGTGCACACGTTGTACTTTGATTTCTTCCTCACTGCTCCATAGCAGATTTATAGATTGGAGATTTTCAAACAAGTTTCTGCAACACCTGGAGGGGTTTGTAATTGCCTCCTATAAGTTCAGAAAAGCATTGCTTGAAATCTGGAGAAGTGCCTCTACTTATCAAGCTGTCTATAACCACCTTAAGAACTATCCGTTTTCAAAGATGACTGAACTGAACATTCATTTGTCATCTTTATGAAAGTTTTCATTTTCAGTTACACTTGCTGAATCTTGATAAGAAAGACCACATGCCAAGTTACAGGTACACTTTGCATGTCTAGGTGGCCAGGAATTCTGGGAAGGCTCCCCTTCATGTAGGAATCTTCCCTGAGCTGTGGGATACCTTTGGGGGTGAGACCAGAAAACCCAGTCCAAGGGCTGTTCAACAAATATCAAAGGGTTGCATGAGGCTATGATATGATGCAGAGTGACCATACACCGGTTCTGTTTTTTAAAAAAAATTCTACACATATCTGACCCTTGAACCCTGTAAAACCAAACATTTTGTTAGCATAAAAAGTTGTCTCCCTGAAATTAGGATTCTGTTACATGGTCAGGTAGATGAAAACAGTATCCTATCAGCATTCACTCCACTGCATGTGAGCCTGGGATATTATGGTCATACCCCATGGGAGTACATCATGACCAGGGCCGGCCCTACCATGGGTCCCAGTGGGTCCACTGGACCTAGACAGCACTTTGAGAGGGGCAGCAAATTGAACCACGGCCGCCTCTCCTTCTCTTCTATTTACCCAGCAAATTGATGACCAACATTTTTTTCCAGAAGTTTTGTGTGTCACGATGACAACTGCCCCCCAGGCCGCTTTGCCTGCCCCTAACCAACCATAGCCCGTCCCTATACTACCCTGGTCTGTCTATATACTACCCCAGTCTGCCCTTATACTACCCTAGCCTGCTCCTATATTGCCATAGTCTGTTCATATACTACCCTAGCCTGTCCCTATACTGCCCTAGCCTTCCATATACCACCCTAGCCTGTCCATATACTACCCTAGCCTGTCCCTCTACTGCCCTGGCCTGTCTATATACTACCCTGGCCTGTCTATATACTACCCTAGCCTGTCTATATACTACCCTAGCCTG
The DNA here is from genome assembly GCA_018402905.1 of Glandirana rugosa. NCBI lineage: Eukaryota > Metazoa > Chordata > Amphibia > Anura > Ranidae > Glandirana > Glandirana rugosa. The sequence continues at coordinate 183,710 of BLSH010166049.1, forward strand.
TCCATATACTACCCTAGCCTGTCCATATACTACCCTAGCCTGTCCCTCTACTGCCCTGGCCTGTCTATATACTACCCTGGCCTGTCTATATACTACCCTAGCCTGTGCATATATTACCCTAGCCTGTCTATATACTTTTAGATTTTAAAAGGACAAATTTTGCTGAAATGGGGAAATTTCTAAAAAATGAACTGAAAGGTTGGAGCAAAATGACAGGAGTAAGTAATCAGTGGGCACTATTAAAGTCTACCATCTTGGAGGCAACTAGATTATATGTCAGGCAAGTTAGTAAGAATAAACGGAAGAAAAAACCAATATGGTTCACCAAAGAGGTAAGTAGGATAGTAAAGGGGAAAAAAATGGCATATAGAAGATTCAAGGAAACAGGAGGTGCAGCTGACAGAGAGGAGTATAAAAATAGACAATAGGAGGCCAAACACATTATCTGTGCTGCAAAAGCACAGAAAGAGGAGGAAATTGCTAAGTCTATTAAAGAAGGAGATAAAACCTTTTTTAGGTACATTAGTGATAGAAGGAAAAAATACAATGGGATCACCAAAATGAAAACTGGGCACAACACATATGTTGAGGGAGACCAGGATGTAGCAAACCATAGACACGAAAACGTCGTGTCTATTACACAAACCGGAGGATAACAGATAAAAATATGAGGAGAGACAGTCGACGTGGAGGACAAAGGAACTTAGAAGATATACGGTAAAAAAAGGGGAAATGATAGGATGAATGGAGAAACCACTTGGTATAACCAAAAAAGAAGGCAAATAAGAATGATTGAACGGACTGTATATTAGATCAACGGAGGTTCTACCATCTGAAATTATCACGGGTGACTAATGAATGAGGACAGTAAAACGAGGTTGGAAAGTCAAGT
>BLSH010166049.1:192912-205231 GCA_018402905.1 Glandirana rugosa
GGGGGGGGGGGGGGGGGGGGGAATCGGAAGATGGAGGATTTCAATGCCAGGGCCACAGGGGGTTAATAGAGCCAAGGGACCTGTCATCATGAGTGCCAACTATGCCCACTCCTTCTACCCTCCCTACTCCATTCATGTCCGTCCATTCTCTGTTCATGAATTGTTGTACATTCATAGAAGCTATGGTACAGTTTCTATGAATGAAGGAGGAGGGTGGAAAGGGTGGACATAGTCGGCACTCTTGATAAGTGAATATGGCAGGTCCCTTGTATTGTCCCTCTATCAATCCCCTGCGGCCCCAGATTACAATGGCAGGAAAAGAAAAATTGGTGGATGCAAAATTTCAACTAAATGTGCAGCCAGCAGGACAAGGAACACACATTATCACCTGTAAATAATGTCCCTTGTACTGATTTATTTTAAAAAAACCTTATTTGACTAACCTCAGGCTTTAAAGCCCATCTCTTGGGAAAGTAAAAGTCCTCCCTTGCAATGGCGTCGCTCCCACTTTGCCAGGGTTAAATGCTTGTTTAGGCCTAGAGGGCCAAGTACAGCAGTTTTACTTACCTAATCCTCCCCAGTAGCCAGTGCTCTCCTCTACTCCCCTACACTCTGGTGGTTTACCATCTTTGATGTCCTTATGTCAAAGGCAAGGCTATACTATACTGTACTTGTATGCAGTCTAGATCTGGCCCAATTCAAGCATTGCCTAGGACAGTGGTGGCGGACCTTGCCACCCTAGATGTTTTGAAACTACATTTCCCATGATGCTCTTGCACTCTACAGTGTATTTTAGAATCAAAGGAAATGTAGTTCCAAAACATCCGAGGGGCCAAGGTGGCCTAGGACAATCAGGCTGTGTTTTACTGCACAGATTGCTAGAAAATCCTGTGCACGCAGACACCGATTGCTTCCTTTTCTATTAAGAGAAGGGAAAGAAGTGTTTAAGTGTCAGGGCAAAAAAATGAGAAACATATCCAATCTCTGCAATACATGCACATGGTTTCCACATTTTTTATTCCTTAAAAAACGCTGCAAATACAGAACAATGCCTGTTGATATGCCAAAAAAATCCACTGTGCTCCTAAATTTAAGTCTGGTCTGACAACAAAGTACCTTCGCTGCACTGAAATCCATAGTAGTTTTGTCAGGCCTGCCTGCTGGACTACAGAACTGGACTATTCCCACCCATCCCTGTCTCTCGCCACATAAACACATTGATTTCTTCACCAGGAGAACAATACTGCTGCCTTGACTCCTAAGAGCTTGTCCATGCATTGGGTAGACTGCAGGGCTGTTGGAAGATGTAGTTCTGGAGATGCTTCTTAAGCCCCATACACACGGTGCGATGGTCGTATGAAAACGGTCGTACGACCACTTGTTGTACGATCATCCGACCGTTAGTACATGCGATTAGAACAGCTGACGTGCGGCGGTCGTAAAACAGAGGTTAGATGAGCAGACTAGAAAACTTTGGTTGTACAACAAGCAATCGTACGACTGTTGTATCGTGTGTAGAGAGAAGTTGGCCCAACAAGTTGTATGTGCAAAACACGCATGCTCAGAAGTCAGGACCGCCCAGAAGTGTCCGTTCGTGTAAACCTACGTTCCTAATTCACAATTCACCTTCACCTGAACTTCTTCTTTATACGCTCGTAGCATGTCACCACGTTCGGCTTGGTTGTACGATCGCTAAGTGCACATTGGTATGCAAGACACAACAGCCAACATACGATTTGGGCCGTTCGGTCGTGCGACCATCGCACCGTGTGTACAAGGCTTTAGTCAATGAGCTACCAGCAAGCCTAATGATGATGAGAGAGGGAGAAAAGGAAATACATTTTTGCTATAAGAACTATGTAAAACAGAAAAATAATACTGGGACATGCTTTAACCACTTGCCAACCGTCAACCGCAGGTTGACGGCGACAAGGTGGCTCGATATCGCAAACCACCGTCATATGACGGCGGCTGCGATATCATGCACTGTGAGTGCACGCTCACTGTGTTGGGGGGGGGGCAGGGAGCGGGTGCGGCGGACTCGATCTCCGCCGGCTACTCGGGATGCCCCCCGCAGTGAAAGAACGGAGGTCCGTGTAAGTAAACACGGATCTCCGTTCTGTGACAGGGGGAAAGGCTGTGATCACAGCCTTCCTCTATATGGAAGCTGTGATCACGCCCCTTCCCCTGCCAGTCAAACAGCAACACAGTAAGAACACGCCCAGGGAACACAGTTAACCCTTAGAGCACCCCCCAGGTTAACCCCTTCACTGCCAATGCCATTTACATAATAATCAGTGCATTTTTATAGCACTGATCGCTGTATAAATGCCAATGGTCCCAAAAAAGTGTCAAAATGGTCCGACATGTCCGCTGCAATATCGCAGTACCGCTAAAAATCGCAGATCGCCGCCATTACTAGTAAAAAATAAAAAAAAAATAAAAACCCGAGAAATTAATTCTCATCGTCCGTAAACGCGGCAACTTTTGAGCAAACCAATCAATAAACGCCGAATGCGATTTTTTTATCACAAATATGAGGAAGAATATAAATCGGCCAAAACCGTTGAAAAAAATGTTTTTTTATATTTTTTTTTTGGATTTGTATTTTAGCAAAAAGAAGAAATTTGGTTTTTTTTTTTGCAAAATGGTCGCTCTTCTTTTGTTTATAGTGGCGATCAGAAATGACGCAGCTGTGATCAAATACCACCAAAAGAAAGCTCTATTTGTGGGGAAAAAAAGGGCGCAAATTTCGTTTGGGTACAACGTCGCCGCGCAATTGTCAGTTAAAGCGACGCAGCACCGAATCGCAAAAAGTGCTCTGGTCCTAAAGTGTGAAATCCTTCTGGGGCTGAAGTGGTTAAAGCAGAGTTTCTCAACCTTCTTTCATGTCATGGCACTCTTTAAAGTGGTTCTACGAGCAGAACGTTTTTTACTATGCATAAAAGTAGAAAAAACCTTCTGCATGCATCCCCCCAAACCCCCTCTATTACTTACCTGAGACCGATCTCGATCCAGCAATGTACATGAGAGCCGAGGATCTCGCGGCTCTCTCTATCCTTATTGACTGAGACACAGCAGGGGAAGCCATTCGCTTGTCAATCACAGTCAGTGAGGAGGGAGCAGGGGGCAGAGCTAAGCCTTAGACACACAGAGAGCCGGCTCGGGAGTGAGCACGCACAAGTGCCCTCATAGTAAGCAGCTTGCTATGGGGGTACCCAGCGGGAGGGAGGAGCCCAGAGTGCTGGCGGGGGACCTGAGGAAACGAGGATCGGGGTTGTTCTATGCAAAACCACTGCACAAAGCAAGTAAGCATGACATGTTTGTTAATAAAAAAAACAAAAAGGGTGCCATTACAATTACTTTAAAAGTATGCAAAATCTAGGGGTACTCCAGTCTGAAATGTAAAAAACATAAATGTCACTTATTAATAGGAAACTGAGCTTTGGAAAAAAACACACAACTGCCTTCATAAAATTAACTTCCCCCTTTGCATTGGAGGCCCCCTATTACATCAGAGGTCCCGATCATGTCGAGGTTCCCCCATCACATCAGAGCTTCCTTATTACATGAGAGGTCCCCCATCTCATTGGAGGTCCCCCCATCACATAGCGGCCCCCATCACGTTGGAAGTCCCCCCATCACATCAGAGGTCCCCATCACTTTAGAGGTCACCCATTACATCAGAGTTCCCATCACGTCGGAGGTCCCTTATTACATCAGAGGTCCCCCATCACATCAGAGATCCCCAATCACATCAGAGGTCTCCATCACGTTGGAGGTCTCCCATTACATCAGAGGTCCCCCATAACATTGGAGGTCCCCCCATCACATCAGAGGTCTCCATCATGTTGGAGGTCTCCCATCACATCGGAGGTCCCCCCATCACATCAGAGGTCCATTATAACATCAGAGGTCCCCCATCGATCAGAGGTCCTCCAATCACATTGGAGGTCCCCCCATCACATCAGAGGTCCCTTATTACATCAGAGGTCCCCCATCTCCTTGGTGGTTCCCCATCACATCAGAGGTCCCCCATCATGTTGGAAGTCCCCCCCATCATATCAGAGGCCCATCCACATAATGACAACTCATGATGCTGATTTAGGGCAAACTGGGTTCTGTGTTCACGGCACTCAGGAAGGAACCCTGATGGCACCCCAAGGTGCAGAGGCACCCTGGTTGAGAAACGCTGCTGTAAAGAGGGGTGAGAAGGGGAGTTTTGGGGGGAAATTTGGGTAATGACTTCTGTTTGGCAGCCAAGTTCATCACAGCAGGTTCTGGCGCAGCAGACACAGGTATGAGAACCTGCAGATGCCTCATTGCACATTCAGGAAAGTAGTACCGGAAGAAATAAATAGGCTTAAACAGCTGCCTATCATGATGATCCTTTGGCTTCATTACTTTCTGAGTTACTGACCTGATCAGGAGTTCTGCATCAGCAGCCACATGAGCCAGCAAATAAAGAGAAAAGAGAGACTGCCAGGCAACTAGCATTTTCAGAAGAAGTTACACAATGACAGTTTACAAATTCCAAAGCACAGTTTTCCTTGAACATGGCTTCTATCACATAATTAAAGGAAGCACAGCCTCGGAATGTACTTACGTGTGCGCGTACTGTGCTGGCGGAGAAATCCTACACGCGTCGTCTATCAGGAGCAGGCGATCTCCGTGTACACAATCCCTTCAAAGATATTGTTATCCAATTACAGGGGAACAAATAAGTAAGCCAGGAACACTGAACAATCTCTTCCATCCCAATCCAGGAGCCCCTGTGCATTGCTGTGCTGTGACATTTCCTGCCTCACCCCCCTCTCTTTCCTCTCTCCCAGCTCCTACAATTTTACAACAGTGTGAAGATGTTTGAAGAGAGATGGAGCAGGCCTTAGAAGTTCCGTAACTTAAAGGAAACCATATGGAGGATTTCCTGCTGTGCAATCCCCATTAAGATGTACAGTGTGCGCTATAGCCTGTGAGTGTGCCTTGGAATCAGAAGATTTTCGGTTGAAAAGCCTGGGAGGAGAAGCGCTACTGTTCAGCCTTATCATAATTCAGGATGAAAAGACAAAGTCATCCTTCTCGGGGATTTCTGGTCTTATGAGACTTCTTCATTGTAAATTCTGCTATTCCTGGAATGATCCCCCATCATATGACACAAATATTTATTCTTTCTTAATTCTGGATTGGTTTTAGGAGTAACAGAGCAAATCACGGGGTTGTCTTAGTAACCCGTGTTTACGGATTATGCAATGTCTGAATGAAAGAAGGCACGCAAGTCAAAAAAAGGAAACTACTTAAGCCTGGTACACATGATGAGATTGTCCGACAAATGATTGTGCGTTTTCTTGGATGCTAATTTCCATATTGAAAATGAAGAGTTTACCAAAGTACAAAAATGATCGTACGGCAGAATAAAAATTCGTACAATCTCGTATTGTACAAGAAAAAAATTTGTGTTTGTCCCTTCGGAAAATTTCGGGCGACAGCTGTGTACTAACAATCAGATTATCATACGATCGCTTCAAAAGCGGTATTTTTTGTACGATATACTGAACGTGTGTAAGGGGCTTTAAGCTTGGTTTCTACTACTGAGATGCAACTTTGATGCATTTTACAGTGCGACTTTGCACTGCAACTTTAATTCGACTTTGCATTCTATGGGGCCAAGTCACACTGTAAGTCGCACCTAAGTAGAGTGTAGGAAACTTTTCAAAAATCACTCCTGAGTCGCATTGATTAGAATGGGCATCATTGAAAACAATGATATTTGTCATGCGATTATGTGACCCAAGACTTAAAGTGTTACTAAACCCAGGACCCTGCATTCACTACATCTGGTCTCCCACAGTACACAGAACATGGAAATGCAATAGTTTTAGTAACTACAAACTGTTAAATACCTTTTATCATCAGCAGTATATAGCAGTTTTGTGACTTCTATCAGTGTCTGGTTAAAGGTTGTAATAGGAGTTTGCATTCTCCTCTGACTGTCTTGTGAGACTGCATGACCCCTGACCCTCTGTCTCTACAGTGATGATTGGCCCTATGCTGATCACAGGTAGAAAAAAAACTCTCTGGCAATACACATCAAACTGAGCTTGTGCAGCTTGCCCCCAAGGCTCTGTTCTATCAGGAAATGGACTGGGGACGGTGAAAGAAGGGGAGGATCAGAGAATACAGGATCAAACTGCCTTTTTACATAATGCAGAGGATTAACCCCTTAGGTTCCACAGTGAGTATAGCAAGCATGCCTTACTACATATACAGACTGATTTTACTTATATAGAGACAAAAAGTTGTGCTATACAATCATGCACAAATCAGCAATACAGTTCATGTGAAAAATTACCCATGAAAAATAAAAAACTGTGAATAAAATGTCCAAATTCCAAAACAAAAAAAATCCAACTTCCGTCAGACTGTGCAGACTAGGTTAAACAAACTCAGCACAGCTTCTCCTCCTTGTACCTCGCTTCATGCATTCATATAGCACACCAAAGCAGATGGACTCTCTAGTTATGGAAGGTGATACAGTCATGTGGGTGTATGCCACCTCCAGCATAGATGATCTCACCACTGGTCCAATACTGGTCGCGGTGACACAGAAAAACGCCTAGTTTCGTCGCAAAAGGACTTCTTCCGGGGCATGTGTCACCACGACCAGTATTGGATTTTACTTGACTTATTCCGGTACAACTTTTAAAGCTGTAGTAAACCCACCTGATTAAAAAAAATAAATAAATCCTGCAAGACAATAGCATAATATGTTAGTATGCATCGCATACTAACACATTATGAAATACTTACCTTAGAACGAGGCCCCCGATACCCGAGTCGATCAGTGCTAAGGACACTGACATGATGGGCCTCTTCTTTCTTCCGGGTACGCGGCTCTGACGCTGCGAGTGGGAGCTCTTCGTTCTGGCAGCCAGCTCTGATTTGCCGGCCGCCTCGGACGGATCATCAGAGCGCATGTGCCCCTAATGTCAGCGGCTGCATGCAGGGCGAATATCTCCTAAACCATGTAGGTTTAGGAGATATTTTTTTTACCTACAGGTAAGCCTTATTATAGGCTTACCTGTAGGTAAAAACAGTAGAGGGGGGTTTACTACCTCTTTAAACTTACTGGCTGCTGGACCCTTCATAAGTGCCTTAGCCTTGAATAAATATGTAATTTTGATACACTACACTATCGGCTCCCCCGTTTTCATTAATTTTCCAGTGTGCTATATGAACCAAGGTACAAGGAGGAGAAGCTGTGGTGAGATCCTCTATGCTGGAGGTGGCATTCACCCACATGTCTGTTTGACTTTCCATAACTAGAGGGTCAATCTGCTCTGGTAAGCATTCAGTTTGCTTGTGTGTTGGTGAATCACCGGGTGGAGGAAATATCTATTCTGATCTAGTCTGCACAGTCTGACGGAAGTTGGATTTTTTTTTTTTTTGAATTTGGACACTTTATTCACAGTTTTTTGTTTTTACATGAGTCATTTTTCACATGCTGATTCACTTGCTGATTTGTGCATGATTGTATAGCGCAACTTGTTTATATATATATACACAATATTATTGTGTCAATATCTCACATTTTTCATCACTTAATGTTTCTGGTGTTTTGGTTATATTATCATGGTACTGCCCCCCCCCCCCTTTCCCTTTGTAACCCAGACTAATTTTACTGTTGTGGATTAAGTAACACTTTAAAGTGTATGTATAGTCAGTTTTGTTTTTGAAACTTTGGATAAAGTAGGGAGGAGTTAAAGTATACCCTCGCCTCCTTAGTACAAGGGACCTCATTGCTCTCCTACCCAATCTGCAATCTAAACACATTTTTTTTCCATGTTTACCCTTTTTTGGTCTGCCAAATACCCAACTGGCTCCGAAGCCTCCTGAGATATGTACATTACATATCCCAGGATGCTTTACTGTCTATACACAGTAGCTGGAGGAAAGTGGGTCTGACGCACGTTATCCGGGACCAGGTTGCCTGAACCAGGAACCCGATGAAGCCAGGAACAAAGATGGCAGGTCAGGACAAGGTGTGTAGCAGTGGCATGGTGGATCACAGAAGTCGGGTATGTGAATTGAGGACAACCCTGGATAACAGGTAAGAGGGGGGGAAGAGGAGGGGAGTGGAGTTCCTCTTTAAAACCCCTTCCAAGTAATAAGAATTTCCCTCTTGGACAATTGTCCCCGGAACAGATGTCCCTATTGGAACATTTCCCTTTATCTCTTGTTCTAGGGACAACTATAACATTCTAGAGTTTCTCTATGTTCGTCCCTGATGATAATAGTCAACAGTATAAATAAAGGATTGCATCTTCTCAATGGGAACAAAGATGGCATTAACAACTTGACAGGGGGCTAACTTTTTCTAAAACTTAAAAAAAGCTCTTGTCTGGAGGTACACTTAAAGCAGATATAATGACCACTGCTGCTAAAAATGTCCAGAATATGTGATGTCTCAAGCCCACAGGTCCAATTAGCCACTGTCAAAAGAAAATAGTGATTGAGCAGCTTGGAAATGATACCCGTTCCATTTCTCACAGCCCCTACCCTCTCAATTGACATAAACATGTATGCTCTGCAGAGCCAAACTCAATTTATTTTGGGGGGGGGGGTGTTCTGGATGACACCTGCAAGCATCCTTACCAAGTCTATTGTCAGTCAATAGGAAACCTGTACTGAGAGAAATGTGGAGTTACCATTTCTGACTTCTCTTTTTACAAATGAATGTTGTCTGGCTGCCATTGAGGGCTTCCATAATTTCTTAGGGACATTCAACAAGTATGCAGATCAAGAGTTCTGACTTTGCTCTGGCTTCCCTTGCCACATCAGCCAATAACCTAAAATTGTAGGAAGTAGAAAAGTAGGACTGTGGTTGGGCTATATACATTTATATATATATATATATATATATATATCTATATATATATATATATATATATAGATATAGATATATATATATATATGTAACAAGCAGTAAACAAGCTTTAAAATAAGCTCTCACTGACCTCTGTAGCTGCACACACTGTGGAGCAATTCATCCTCAAAATTCACAAAAGAATCAGTGAAGTCCTGCAAGTTGGGTCTTAGCACTCAGCTTCGTCCCTCTTCCTGTGCACCTGCTATTTGCTTACATTAGAGATGAAGAGGCTGGCAGCCTGCCATGTCATTGCTGGAAAAGCAGGGTGAGCTAAACTATTGAAAAAACTCTGAAAGCTTTTCAGCTATGGACTTTGAAGATTAAATTAATCCACAGTAACTGCAGCTACAGAGATCACTAATGACTCATTTTAAAGCTTGTTTACCGCTTGTTGAGAATAGGTATACATATAGCAACCCAATCATTTGATCTCAATATCAATTTGATTTTCTATGAAAAGTGAAAATGAATGTAAGGTATATAAAAAAAAACATTATTTTTAATCAGTCACTGAGAAATTGAGTTCAATAAACCCAGATAAAATGTAGAGGAAGACTGCTTGGCGAGCATCCGGTTTTTGATAGATTTCATTGAGACTGCAGTTATTCTTTTTGTCTTTTAAAATCTATTTTAATCTGTAATATCAAATGGAGTTTGCCAGTTGATCAAATTAGTTAATGGTAAGGTACCTTCAGAGGCGGCTCTAGGCTTTGTGAGGCCTTAGGCAAAACCTAGACATGAGGTTCTAATCACGCCCATAATGGGAAAAATAATTCAAGTGATAAAAAAATGTACTTTATCAATTGCACATATTAAGAGCTTTAAAGTGCTGGTGTCAGTACTCTCTATCTCGGTGCTGGTGTCAGTGTCAACTTAGGTGGTTGCAAGGCCCCTGTGAGTGTGTGGCCTTAGGCGACTGCCTAATTTGCCTAATTAGAGAGCCGCCTCTGGGTATCTTCTTTTAGTCACGTTTAATTGTGTTAAAAAGCAAAATTGTTTGAAAGTTTATAGAAATGCGTGCCCAATGTGCTCCTCCATGCCTTCCATGATCTCTGTGCAAACAACATGAGTGATAGTGACACCTGCAGTCTACAAAGAGGCATTACACTACACCAGAATGATTTATCAGAACCCGAAGCATCGTCTTGTTATTAAGGTGCCTTAGAAAACATTGGGCTCTATAAAATGCACATGTGATCAGTCTGTGAGTCAAACTGAATCATGTTCATATTCCTCCCACTCTGGTGACATCACACTGTGAATGTGACTGCTTTTTGTTTCAGTATGCCCGAGTAAGCATGTGCCCTGGTGTGACTTTCACAGAAAGTTGATTCACTCTTACACGGCACATTGGAGTTTCAAAACTCTTACAGAAATGGGAAGGGTATTAACAGCTGTTTTGTCCTCATTTAAAGTATAACACTTTGTTCCTTCGTTTTGGGTGGTGTGTAGAAGGATTAGGAGTCATTCTCTCTGTGTATGTGGGGGGTTTCACTCCCGTCCTGGTGACAGTGACATATAGAGAAATGTAAAAGATTATAGTCATCCCTGGAGCAGGCAGATAAAGGAAGTCTTGGCACTGGTTTCAGTGATAGCCGTCACAAAACAGGAGTTCCCCTCATTTTCATAAGTTTTCCTCTAACGCGGAACTGAACTTAAAAAAAAGAAAACTATCAGGTAGGATTTTAAGACGGAAGAGACCTTTTTCTCTCTCCTTATTGTCTCTTCCTTGATAACGAAGTACACTGAGCCCATATGTGCAGCTCAGCGTACCCCACATCTCTGTGCTGTGATGATGTGACCCCCGTGTGCATGCATGGGAGTGACAACATCGCGAACCAGCCAATCAAGTGACTTAAAGCGGAGTTCCACCCAAAAATGGAACTTCCGCTTTAAGCACTCCTCACCCCCTTACATGCCACATTTGGCATGTCATTTTTTGGGGGGGGAGTGTGTCCCCAGGTTTCAGAGGGACTTCCTCTCCCTCTTCCACCTTCCACCTCTGGGCCGCCTAGGCGACTCCTCCTCTCCTCCTAGGCGGCCCCTCCCTCCTGGCAATCTTCTGGGACCCGTCACAGGTCCCAGAAGATTGCCTGGCCACTAGGGATGCACAGCGCGACTCGTGCATGCGCAGTGGGTGCCCGGCCATGAAGCCGGGCTGGGTGCCCACACTAGGAATGGCGGGGCCGTCGGGAGGAGCGGGGAGACGAGTGAGGCTTCGGGAGCAGCCGTCGATGGACCAGGAGACAGGCAAGTTACTGTTTATTAAAAGTCAGTAGCTACACTTTTTGTAGCTGCTGACTTTTAATAAACAAAAAACAGTGTGGAACTCCGCTTTAAGAGTCGGATCCCCGCAGGAGGACCAGGAGAAGATAGAAGTGCCTGTGACAGCCGAGAGCGCTGACACTGCAGTACTGTAGGGGATTGATTGACAGGTAAGTCTACCAGAAAGTGCTAATATGCTGTGCACATTGGTAGATTATGGTATAAAACTCCTGGGGGACATCCTAACCCTTCTCTTACTCCATCCAAACCAGGGTGGATTTGATTTAAATCATAATTTTTAAAGAGCAGCTGTCATCTCTGTCCCCCTGCGGCTCCTCCTCTGATCCGCTGTTGACTCACCGACAGTCCCATTCACTTTAATGGGACAGCTGGTCATGTGGCAGTGACACAACAAGGTGAGGGGCGTGGCAGCAGCAGGTGAGTGGATGCCGCTAACAGGCGCTGCCATGATGGATCTGAAATGACAGGGGCTCTTTAAATGTAAGGACTCATTCTTGCTGGTAGTTAGAATCATAATATTTACAAACAAAATGAAGGTTTCCTATTTAAAATAATAAGCTGTCAGGGTAGTAAAACAGTGATATCAGAACCAATTCAATCATACAGTTTGTAGTGTACAGAGATTTGCAAAACAATGGGATAGAGGAATATTCCTGAACTTTGTTTTATCTCACGGTAACTGTGAAATTGTGTGAATGCATCAATGCAGTGCATGTTATCTCAGCTTGCAGAGCTTGGATTCATTGAATGAGTTGACCAAAAATGTAAATATTGCAGAATATACAGCCTCATGTACATAACTAAGCTCCATTTCATGCTGGATAAACTAAACTATTAATGCATCTTAAATAGAAAAGTTTTTTTTTTTTAATGAATCATTGATTTTTATCCACCCTGATCCAAACCATAGCTGTCAACTGTCCCTCATTTGGAGGGAATGTCTCTCTTTTGCAGCCAAATCCCTGATTTGATCCCTGATGTATAATGTAGAACTAGTCCAGAGGTGGACAACAAAAATGGTAAAAGGCCTAAGAGATAAAACATATCAGGATAGACTTCAAGAACTTAAAGTGTTTGTTAAGGGGGGGGGGGGGGGGGGGGGGGGGG
>BLSH010166049.1:205241-226813 GCA_018402905.1 Glandirana rugosa
GTCACCCCCCCCCCCCCCCCCAAAAAAAAATACAGATCCTGGTCCCTTAAAGCAGATTAAACAGCACAGTGCTTTTGCTGTGTAATCACCCCCCCCCCCACCCCCTAAACTGTATAAAACCTTCCTGATCCCTCCACTTCCTGTATCCCCCTCTCTGCAAAGACAATGAAAACCAGGGCTTCTGAGCCTTGGCCACCGTTGTCTGTGACGTCTGCTGCCCTGCTCTCATCTCACCCCCTCCTCCCTGCCTGTGTCTTTGTACACGCCCCCCCGCCGCTATCGCCGATATTCGTGGAATATAAAAATAAAACAATCTATGCCAGCCCCTCTATTAGAACTTGGCATAGCACACTGTGTTAGTTTTTTTTAAGAAACAAGCGTTGTAAATACTTGTTTAGCCCAATCTTCAGGCCGGTCACATGACTCTCGGACAGTTTCTAGGGCTACTGCAGGAGGGGCTGAGTGGCCATGTGACCTCCCCAGTTGACGTCAGAGGGAGATCTCGGCCCCTCCTGCAGTATCCATGTATCAGAGCTGAAAAGCGGCCGTGAGTCATGTGACTGGCCTGAAGACAGTTCTAAATAGGTATTTACAATGCTTGTTTTTAAAAAAAACTAACACAGTGTGCTATGCCAGGCTCTAATAGAGGGCTGGTATAGACTTTATTACATGAGTTTACAAACACTTTAATATGTGCATTCATCATGAAAGAAGGGGAAACATGATTGAAACCTTTAACTACATCAAGATGGGTATATAAAGATTAGAAAGGCAGTATTTTAAACACAAAGCCAAAATCAAGAACACGGGGACATGACCTCAAACTAACTGGAGGAAAGCTCAAAACTAAGCCTAGAAAGTATTATTTTACTGAAAGGGTAGTTATGGCTTGGAATAAACTTCCAGCGGAGGTAGTGAGTCAGTCAAACACGCTCGGGACAAACATCAATCAATGATCAATACTCAATACAAAAAAAAAAAATGCAGAGCAACAACAAAAAAAAAAAAAATTATAGATAACTCCATAAAAAAAGAAATGGGGCAGACTTGATTGATTGGTCTTTTTTGCCAACACTTTTCTATGTTTCTTATTTAAAGTAGAACTACATGCAAAACTTTTTTTTTTCATTTTGAATAGAGCAGAGGGAGGTTATAACCTCTGTCAGATTTTTTTTCGCCATCTGTGTCCCATTGCGGATATTTACCCTCACGCCCTGTCCCATAACCTTAACAGGAAGTGAGAGGAAATCCTTGCCAATTAAGGGTATTCCTTGAGAACCCCCAGATCACTGGAACTAATGTCCCCATTGGAAGACTTCCCCTCAATTACTTTTCTGGTGACAATTCAAAATTTGGGGGTTTCTTTCACTTTCAATGATAATGGTAAACAGGACAAATAGAGAGGGTAAATCTCCCTAATGGGGACACAGATAGCAATAAAAACTGACAGGGGTCTAATCTCTCTCCACTCTATCTAAAGTTTTGCTTATAGTTAACTACCAAAGGTGTTACACCGCACTAAAAGTTTACTCAACCTTTAAGTCAATATAAAAGTAACTTAATGATGAAAAAAGCACAAGTAGATTTAATCAATCATTTTTTACATAATAATTCTTTGTGATGCATGTAATAGGGGCACATGGGGCATTTCCTTTGCCTATATGCTCACAATCATTTGAAAAAGTAAGTGTTACCCATGGAAATTGTTGACTTATATACATGGGCGTCCGCAGATAGGGGCAAGGGGGGGCAATTGCCCCCCCCCCCTGGAATCAGGGATCGGATCGGGGGTTGCCCACTAGGTCCTTATCCTCTTGGGCTATGTATGAAGTCTCTGATCGTCTTGTGTGCCATGTCCACAGACTCAGACCATCTCCTGTACTATGTCTGCAGTCTCTGAACATCTCCTGTAGTATGTCTGCAGTCTCTGACGAACTCCTGTAGTATGTCTGCAGTCTCTGACCATCTCTTGTAGTATGTCTGCAGTCTCTGACCATCTCCTGTAGTATGTCTGCAGTCTCTGATCATCTCCTGTTCTATGTCCATAGTCTCTGACTGTCTCTTGTACTATGTCCGCAGTGTCTGACCGTCACGGTCTCCTGTACTATGTCTGCAGTCTCTGACCATCTCCTGTACTATCTCTGCAGTCTCCGACCATCTCCTGTACGATGTCTGCAGTCTCTGACCATCTCCTGTACTATGTCTGCAGTCTCTGACCATCTCCTGTACTATGTCTGCAGTCTCTGACCATCTCCTGTACTATGTCCGCAGTCTCTGACCATCACCTGTACTATGTCCGCAGTCTCTGACCATCTCTTGTACTATGTCCGCAGTCTCTGACCATCACCTGTACTATGTCTGCAGTCTCTGACCATCTCCTGTACTATGTCTGCAGTCTCTGACCGTGATAATGTGATAATGTCAAAAAGCGGCATTGCATGGGTGACCTTAAAATGATGCCCCCCCCTGAAAAAATTTCTGCGGACGCCCATGCTTATAGATTTGAACAGGCAAACATGGACGCTGAGAACGCAATGGCTCCCGGTATGTCTCTATTCACCGTTTCAGGTCCGATTTCAGACCGAATTTTGGGCTGAATTCGGACCTGAAATGGACCAAAAGATGCACAGGGCTCCTGTGCAATTCTCACCAGAGCTCCTCTGGAGATGTGTGAACCAGCTCCATAGAGAGCCGGTCACACTCTTCTGACATGCGAATTGGATGCGGGTAAATCCGCAATTAATTTGCATAGGTGTGAACCCAGTCTTAATCTTTTTTAAAGCAGTGCCTACAGATAAGGGTCATATACTTGGACAAATGACACATAAAACTAACATGATGTATTCCATCTTCTATTTTAAATATTTGAAAATGCAGATTAGGCGTGCCAATTATTAGAGCTTCCTTAGGGAGTATGCAAATGGTAACTGTTGTATAAATCTCAGCTATGTAGGGTCTGCTGTTCTCTTTGCTGTTGACGTTTATGGTGTCATCATGCCAAAATCAAAAATCTACCCAAGAAAGTAGGTTGTAGAGGACTCTGGGTCTGGAGAGGTATTTAAAAAGAGACCAAAAGAGGTCAAAAATGTCAAAGAGATGTCAGAGACTGTTGGGTGGTTATGCAAAATGCGTTCAGGAAACCATTCCTGCTAAAGAGGGCAATTCCAGCTTTTGAGGCCAAGGTAGTACTTACTTTTCTACAGTCCATCATTTCAGTTGATATGTTGTTGAATAAATACGGAAACAGCAAACTTTTCATCTGGATAGAGATCTAACATTTGCCTGTTCAAATCAGCGGAAACAAAATCAACAATCTTCCATGGGTTGTACTTACTTTTTCACATAACTGCAACATTAAGCCTGCATTCACATAGGGGCGAACCGACTTCGCTAGCCGATTTCAGCGCGACTTCCAATGCGACTTTCAGGGACCTCAGGCGACTTTACAACACGACTTTTGCCAGGCGACTTTGCCTTGACCAATCAGAGAAGGGACAGAGGGGGCTGCCTAAAAATAAATTCTATTCTTTTAACTGTAAAGTCGCCTTCATGTAGATGGGGATCTGACTTGGAGGCGACTTCTATTGAATCCTATGTGCACAAGTCGGATATAAGTTGCCTAGAAGTAGTACAGGAACCTTTTCAGAAGTCGCCTTGAAGTCGGAGTGACTTCAGTCGTGTATATTAAGACGGCTCCCATTCATTTCAATGGGATTTCAAATGTCAAGCGGCTTGGGGCGACTTGAGGCAACTCAAGTCGGATCGCAAGTCGCCCCTGTGTGAACGGGCACTAAAAGTTTCTGATTTCTTAATCCCTACTGATAAAACACAGAAATGGAAAAAGAATCCGATTGCCTCTCGGGGAATCAGGAAGGAATTTTTTCCCCCATTATAGCAAATTGGATCCATGCTTTGATGGGGTTTTTTGCCTTCCTCTTGTTAAACTGTGGGTGAAGGATTGTATATGGGATTATTTGGTTATATATATGTATATGTGTATATATGTATATATATATATATATATATGTATGTTTTTTTTTTGTTGAACTAGATGGACTTGTGTCTTTTTTCAACCTGACTAACTATGTAACGTGGTGACCATCAGCCTTTATTTCCTATTGTCAGAACACAATATTGGAGCTTTGACTGATCGCCGTGATCTCCAGCACTTTGTATGTTCCTCTCTGCCTATTAGGGCCTAGCTACTCTTATTGATCATTCACAATTTTTTTCAGATAACGCTGAGATTAGAACACTCTTCTAGAGGGTGAAGGGTGTGCTTGAAAACAGTTTTGTGTTTGTACTTGAAGTAAAACGCATTCATGTAAATTGCTCCCAATGTCACTTGGGGGTTTGTCAAGCCATTCCTTGAAATAACCAGCATTGAAATAAAGGTCTGCTCTTCTCATCTCGGAATTCCCCAGGGCTTAGTTAGTAGATAAATGGAATGCAAGTATTTTCCTCTACACTTTTACAGCAAAACCTGACTTCATCCGAGTCACTTTAATAGCAATAACAATTTTTATTTTACAGGAAAAGGACAAGAGGCAGTGGTGTCCTCAAGGGAGCTCAAACTAACTTCGTTCTACTGTACAGAAGAACTTTGTGCGCCCTCTGTCTGTAAATACAGGGATTGGACTTTAAATCATGGAAACAAGTATGGTAAATGAACAAAATCGTTACTGAATATGGTGTTGGACCGCCTTTGGCATCCAAGACGACCTGAATTCTCCTGGGAAATTACAAATAGAAGTCTTGGATGGTGGATAATGGAATCTGATACAACTCTTGAAACCAGGGTCACTCTTCAAAAACCAACAAAGACCCTCACTGTGAAGTCTGGTGTATGTCTGCCAACATCCCAGTTTAGTAGTTGGTGTGACCCCCAAAGGCGGGATTTTTAAGGCAAACATACCACTGTATTAGTAAAAACTATGAGATTTTATTACAAATTCATTCAAAATCTGGGTCACAATCCTGTGCAATGTCCTTTGGTGTCTTTTGTTCAGTTGACCATGTCGACCGCGCTTATGCAACGTTTTCCCGAAAACTGTATATGCCGCCATAACCTTTAGGCCTCATGCACACTGGACGTTTTTACAGCAGCTGTTTTTAGCTGCAGATGTTTTTTTCTACAGTCAATAAACCCTCCATCATGTTATCCTATGTGTCCATGTTATCCTATGTGTTCATGTTATCCTATGTGTCCATGTTATCCTATGTGTTCATGTTATCCTATGTGTCCATGTTATCCTATGTGTTCATGTTATCCTATATGTTCAAGTTATCCTACGTGTCCATGTTATCCTATGTGTTCATGTTATCCTATGTATCCATGTTATCCTATGTGTTCATATTATCCTATGTGTTCATGTTATCCTACGTGTCCATGTTATCCTATGTGTTCATGTTATCCTATGTGTCCATGTTATCCTATGTGTTCATGTTATCCTATGTGTCCATGTTATCCTATGTGTTCATGTTATCCTATGTGTCCATATTATCCTATGTGTTCATGTTATCCTATGTGTCCATATTATCCTATGTGTTCATGTTATCCTATGTGCTCATGTTATCCTATGTGTTCATGTTATCCTATGTGCCCATGTTATCCTATGTGTTCATGTTATCCTATGTGTTCATGTTATCCTATGTCTCCATGTTATCCTATGTGATCATGTTATCCTATGTGTCCATGTTATCCTATGTGTTCATGTTATCCTATGTGTCCATGTTATCCTATGTGTTCATGTTATCCTATGTGTTCATGTTATCCTATGTGTCCATGTTATCCTATGTGTTCATGTTATCGTATGTGTCCATGTTATTGTATGTGTCCATGTTATCCTATGTGTCCATGTTATCCTATGTGTTCATGTTATCCTACGTGTCCATGTTATCCTATGTGTTCATGCTATCCTATGTGTCCATGTTATCCTATGTGTTCATATTATCCTATGTGTTCATGTTATCCTACGTGTCCATGTTATCCTATGTGTTCATGTTATCCTATGTGTCCATGTTATCCTATGTGCCCATGTTATCCTATGTGTCCATGTTATCCTATGTGTTCATGTTATCCTACGTGTCCATGTTATCCTATGTGTTCATGTTATCCTACGTGTTCATATTATCCTATGTGTTCATGTTATCCTACGTGTCCATGTTATCCTATGTGTTCATGTTATCCTATGTGTCCATGTTATCCTATGTGTTCATGTTATCCTATGTGTCCATGTTATCCTACGTGTTCATGTTATCCTATGTGTCCATATTATCCTATGTGTCCATGTTATCCTATGTGTCCATGTTATCCTATGTGTTCATGTTATCCTATGTGTCCATGTTATCCTATGTGTTCATGTTATCCTATGTGCTCATGTTATCCTATGTGCCCATGTTATCCTATGTGCCCATGTTATCCTATGTGTTCATGTTATCCTATGTGCCCATGTTATCCTATGTGCCCATGTTATCCTATGTGTTCATGTTATCCTATGTGCCCATGTTATCCTACGTGCCCATGTTATCCTATGTGTTCATGTTATCCTATGTGTCCATGTTATCCTATGTGTTCATGTTATCCTATGTGTTCATGTTATCCTATGTGTCCATGTTATCCTATGTGTTCATGTTATCGTATGTGTCCATGTTATCCTATGTGTCCATGTTATCCTATGTGTCCATGTTATCCTATGTGTCCATGTTATCCTATGTGTTCATGGTATCCTATGTGTCCATGTTATCCTATGTGTCCATGCACACATAGGCTGTTATCAGCTGTTTTTAGCAGGGATGTTTTTGAGCTGTAAAAAAACCCCAAGACCAGTGGGTTCTGAGAGACGTTTTTCAGCTGTAAAAACGTTCAAAAACACAGCTAAACGCCGGTCCCCTATGTTTTTGTACGTTTTAGATCAATTGAGAAAAAAAAAATGCTGGCCCTTTAAAAAACGCGAAAAAAAACACAAAAAACGCCAGTAATATAACGCTAATAAAAGCTGAAAAAATCACTGATAAGCTACTGAAGTTTTTCGGACGTTTTTTTTAACATCCTGTGTGCATGAAGCCTTAAAGTAATACTAAAGCTTCTGGTTTTTTTCTTCTAAAGTAACAAATATGTTAAACTTTCCTGCTCTGTGCTAAGATTTTGCACAGAGCAGCCCAGATCCTCCTCTTTTCGAGTCCAGCTTGCTCTGGGCGCACTCAAGCAGACGCTCTCCTGAGCCCTGGCTTTGTGTCCATTTATACACGGAGCCAGGGCTAGACCCTACCCCCTCCATCTCACTGGCTGTGATTGACAGCGGCAGGAGCCAAAGGCTCTTGTGGTCAAAAAAAAACCTTCTGCCTTCACAATCACTTTAATACTGCAGCTTGCGACACCGCAAATAAATTGGCAACTTCAGCCACAGAGGTACCAGCTAAGCTGGCAACAACAATTTGCCCTCTTTGAAACTCAGTAAGCTCGGACATGACTCTCAATTACAAGCAGCCCATACAATGAATGACAAAAGTGAAGCTTCCCCCCTGTTAGCTCAGTGTCTCATCACACAACGGAAGCAAAAAGAATGTTACATCACTTCCGCTTTCAACGTGAAACATGTCATCACTTTCAGGCCTGCAAATCATGTAGTGTCTCCTTTATATATATATAGAGAGAGAAATAATCCAAAACCAGGGGTTGCAGCATACATAAAATGTTGTAAACCCTCCCATATGCCCAGTGAAGTGACTGGCCTCAAGTGATACACAAAGATGAAACAAATCCTCCTACAAAAGTTGCGCCTGTTTATCTGCAGCCTTCTCTTCTCTACAGCTGTTCAAACTGAAGAATGTATAAGGATTGTCTGAGCTTTCAGAAAACAGGGTGGAGAGCTGAAGTTACACTCTGCAGAGGTCAATGAGGAGAGTTCTGAGAGCTGGTTGGAGGGAAGTGACACAATCCCACGCACACAGCACCAGAGCTGAGGCTGTCAATCACAGGCTGTGTACTGGAGGTCCCTCCCATTCACTTTTTCTCTTGGTGTCAGGAAAATTTGTCAGAAGTGACTCATGCAGAGGAACAAAGCAGCAGACAGAAATTACACTTAGTGCTCTTAATTGAGACAAGTACACACTATGGAGGGATATGCTTTGTTCATATTTCATGTCTGGGATTTTCAACCACTTTAAAGTGATTGTAAAGTCTAAACAAAACAAAACAAAAAACATGTCATACCTACCTCCTCTGTGCAGTTGGTTTTGCCCAGAGCAGCCCGTATCCTCGTCTTCTCAGGTCCCTCTCCGGTTCTCCTGGCTCCTCTTCCTATCGAGATCCCCCCCCCCCCCGGCCTGGCCCCCCTCTCTCCCCTGATTGGCAGACTGACTTTGATTGACAGCCGCAGGAGCCAATGGTGCTGCTGTTGTGTCACAGCCAATCAGGAGGAGTGTCCTGGATGGCTAAGACACTTGTGGACATCGCTGGAGAGAGAAGGGGCTCAGGTAAGTAATTTGGGGGTGCTGGGGTGGCTGCTACACACAGAAGTTTTTTTTTCATCTTCATGCATAGAACCTTCTGCCTTTACAACCACTTTAATGTACAATGGACAAAAAGGTTACAATTTGGCTACCGTTTCGGGCATCAAGCCCTATGTCAGGCCAAGAAGGCAAATACCTATGTTTTTGGCTCGGTGGCCGAAACTGTAGGCTAACTAACTTTTTGTCTGATGGATACTCAAATAAATCTTATGTGTATAGTAGAAGAGTGATTTGTCCCCTTGGCATTCAGATTTTAGAACACAATTTTAGGCACCTCATCCCAAAGTTTGATGTGTAAGCGTAGAACGGGGTTCCCTAGGAGGATTATGCGGTGCAAGGGAATGGATTCCAAAAACACAAAAGAATTATAAAAACAATGAAGCTTTATTGTGACACGATGTCAATTAAAAAAGACAAATAAATATTTTGAGATGCTGGTAATACATAGGTTTGAGACGGGGGTTACCCAGGTGGTGGTTAACAATAAAATGGTCATGTTGTTATCCCGACATGTTTCGCCTTTGCAGGCTTCCTCAGGGGATCTGAATGACCGCCACCAAATATGTGCTTAAATGATAAAAAAGCAGGGTAAGCAATGAAGAAGTATATATTATGACATCACAGTTATTGCAAACAGCAAAGTGTTGATATGTGATGATTGGACTATCACTTTAAAAGAGAGGTCCCACCCCCACCCCCAATGCCCCAATAGATGGGTTACCCTTTTGTGTTTTTGGACTCTATTCCCTTGCACTGCATAATCCTCCTAGGGAATGTCGTTCTACGCTTACAAATCTTATGTATGCTGCAAGAGCCGGTTTTGGATTCTTCCATAGTATTGAGCCTGTAAAGTAGGGCTCTGGTTATGTGCATCAGCTATAATAGTTGCAGGTGCGATCTACCCTTCTTTGAACATATACAGTATATATATTTTTTATATTTGTTTATTCCTAGGTTTAATATATACTTTAAAGCGGAGTTCCACTGTATTTTAAGTTTATTAAAAGTCAGCGGCTACAAAAAGTGTAGTTGCTGACTTTTAATAAATGGCTACTCAGACACTTACCAGTCTCCTGGTCCAGCGATGGGGCCGGCACGAGCCTCGGATCTCTCCCCCTGCCCTCCGTGGGGCCGTCATTGGTACTGTGGGCACCCGACCATGACAGGAAGCAGCTTCACGGCCGGGCGCTCACTGCACAAGCGCGAGTGCCGCTGTGCTTTGTGATTGGTCCCAAAGTAGGGTTGCCACATCAACCCTTTAATCCAGGACACATATTAATTACACAGGTTCTGTGGCTGATTAAGGTGGTAATTGAACTCACTTGGTAACTTATCTGCATTAAATTAGCCTCAGAACTTGTATAATTCATATGTGTCCTGGATTAAAGGGATGATGTGGCAACTCTATCCCGAAGTCTTCTAGGACCCGTCCTGTGTTCCAGAAGACTTCGGGAGGGAGGGGGAAGGAGACCTTCCACTTCCGATCGCCTAAGGCTCCCCAAAAGCTCAGTTTCACCATTAGGAGCTGGGGAGGAGGTCTTAAAGCGGAAGTTGTTGCGAAAAGGTACTCCCCCAGTACATATAGCGGGACTTTAAAGGCAGTACAATGAAATTATAAAAAATAAATTTTATTCCAGAAAAAGGAAGAACACAGAATTACAAACATGTGCCAAATCACATATATTGATAAAATCATCAAGACCAAAGTTGTTACATTCCAGAGCTGGTACATGAAAGCGGTGTGGTTCATGTGTAGAGATGGAATCCTGATGGGTAAAGGCCCGACATGTTTCGGGATGGACTATCCTTCTTCAGGGGCCAATTAGTAACCCATGTACATATTCCCACACCAGAAGTAGAGGTCATACCGCATATCCAGAGCCACCTCTGAAAGGATGAGAGAGGAACAGAATCCCCATGTGATGTTAGGAGAGCAGGGAACAAGGAGACCCCCACTGGTCAGGCGCCACCCCGAGGGTTCCGGGTACCACAAGGGCCCCCTGCATATGGCAAAGCCGAAAAGCAGGAGAGACCCTCTATTGGACTGACACCACAAAGCCTGTGGGTGGATGGGTGATAACGTGGTCCGAGCTGCTGCAGAGGCGGTGGCTTAAAGCGGAAGTTACACTTTTGAGTAAAACTCTACTTTAAGATGATTTCTTTAATTTATACATCTAAGAAACAACAAAAGAAAGACTACTGTTCCCCTCTAAAAAAAAGAAATGCAGCATTTATAAATGAAAATGTGCAGAGTAAAGGGTGGTTTATAAACCTATCACTTAGAACAATGATCTGTACATCTGTGCATTTAGCTTCTTATATTGTTCCTGAAGGGGCACATTCATATATTCACTTCTCTGTAGATTATTTCCAGTAAGTATAAAGTGGTTTCAGATGCAGAAGTGCAGTGACACAAAACACCAGCAGCTTTCATGTTCTCGGGATCAGCAGTATGTCTTTTGAAGAATTCCAATTTTTTTCCTAACCTCTAGTCTCACAGATCATTACAGCAAGCCTGCAATAATAGAGCAGGCAGCAAACACTTGGAAATGCAATGTTTATATTGTATATAGCCAATCCGGTACATCTGGAAAACAAATGGCACATGATGTACCCGTCCTATGACTTGAATAAACCATTTAAGTGTTTTGTTTTCTCCATGGAAATATACTTAAAGTGGAGTTCCACCCAAAAGTGGAACTTCCGCTTTAAGTGAAGGTGATCCCCTGACATGCCAATTGACGTCATTTTGTTGTCACAGGGTCCCAGCTTCCACTTCCTCTCCTGGCGCCGCGGCACCATTAGGAAGTTCACCTCTCCCCCCCTCCCTCCCGGCAATCTTCTGGTACACGTCACAGACCCCAGAAGATTGCCTGGCCATTCACAGCGCAGTGCGTGCCCGGTCGTGAGGCCATGGCGGGGAGCCCACACTTGCTATGCAAGAGGGGAGGGGGAGAGGAGCGAGGCATCGGGCGGCCGCATCGCTGGCCCGTGGGACAGGTGAGTAGCCATTTATTAAAAGTCAGCAGCTACACTTTTTGTAGCTGCTGACTTTTAAATGGGTGGAACTCCGCTTTAAAGTTGTTGTAAACCTCAGACATGAAATATGAATAAAGCATATCCCTCTATAGTGTGTACTTGTCTCAATATGGAGCACTAAGTTTAATTTCTGTCTGCAGCTTGTTCCTCTGCTATCAGCATGAATCACTTCTAACAAGTTTTCCTGACACCAAGAGAAAAAAGATGACAGGGAGGGATCTCCAATTGATTGACAGCCTCAGCTCTTTTCCTGCGAGCTGTGTTGAGGGGGAGTGTCTCATCCCTCCAATCAGCTCTCAGAGCTCTCCTCACTGAGCTCTGCAGTGTGTGATTTTAGCTTTCCATCCCCTTTTTCGAAATTCTCATACAAGCTTTAAAATTCTGGACTTTGTACGGACGTAGAGAAGAGAAAACTGCAGATAAACAACTTATGTAGGAGGATTTGTTTCATCTCTGTGTATCACCTGAGGAGAGTCACGTCACTGGGTATATGTGAGGGTTTACAACCACTTTAACCACTTGCTTACTGGGCACTTAAACCCCCTTCCTGCCCAGGACAATTTTCAGCTTTCAGCGCTGTCACTTTTTGAATGACAATTGCATGGTCATGCTACACTGTACCCAAATAAATTGTTTATCTTTTTTTTTTTTCACAGAAATAGAGCTTTCTTTGGTGGTATTTAACCACTTCAGCCCCGGAAGGTTTTGCAGCTT
Organism: Glandirana rugosa; assembly: GCA_018402905.1. Taxonomy (NCBI): domain Eukaryota; kingdom Metazoa; phylum Chordata; class Amphibia; order Anura; family Ranidae; genus Glandirana; species Glandirana rugosa. The sequence goes on from BLSH010166049.1 coordinate 217,509, forward strand.
TAGGACCAGAGCACTTTTTGCGATTCGGCACTGCGTCGCTTTAACTGACAATTGCGCGGTCGTGCGACGTTGTACCCAAACAAAATTTGCGTCCTTTTTTTCCCACAAATAGAGCTTTCTTTTGGTGGTATTTGATCGCCTCTGCGTCATTTCTGATCGCCGCTATAAACAAAAGAAGAGCGACCATTTTGCAAAAAAACCCAAATTTGTTACTTTTTGCTAAAATTCAAATCCAAAAAAAAAATATAAAAAAACATTTTTTTTCACCGTTTTTGGCCGATTTATATTCTTCCTCATATTTGCGATAAAAAAAATCGCAATCGGCGTTTATTGATTGGTTTGCGCAAAAGTGGCCGCGTTTACGGATGATGAGAATTCATTTCTGGGGTTTTTATTTTTTTTTTATTTTTTACTAGTAATGGCGGCGATCTGCGATTTTTAGCGGTAATGCGATATTGGGGGGGACATGTCGGACATTTTTGACACATTTTTGGGACCAATGACATTTATTCAGCGATCAGAAATTTAAATGTCCACTGATTACTGTATAAATGTCATTGGCAGTGAAGGGGTTAACCTGGGGGGGGGGAGCTAGGGGTTAACTGTGTTCCCTGGGTGTGTTCTTACTGTGGGGGGGTTGGGCTAACATGGGCATGAGAGATCTAACTGATCCCAGTGACAGGGATCAGTAGATCACCCATGCCCCACTGACAGGGCGGGGAACCGCCGTGTTTACATCGGCGGTTCCCCTTCTTTTCCCTGTAGCCGCTCATCGCGGCTCGCCGGCGGACATCGGGTCCGCCCGAGCCGCGGGCACACTCCTCGGGAGTGCGGCCCCCTGGTGGCCAAAATGCGAATCGCGGTCGGGAAGCAGTTAATGACTACTGGGGTTTTTATTTTTTGCTAAACAAACAAAAAATGACTGAAAACGTTGAAAACATTTTTTTTATCTTAGTTTGTTATACAATTTTGCAAACAGGTCATTTTTCTCCCTCATTGATGTGCACTGATAGGCTGCACTGATGGGCACTGATAAGGTGGCACTGAAGAGGCGGCACTGATGAGGCTGCACTGGTGGGCACTGAAAAGGTGGCACTGATGAGGCGGCACTGGTGGGCACTGATGAGGCTGCACCGATAGGTGGCACTGATGGGCACTGATAGGCAGCACTGGAGGACATTGATAGGTGGCACTGATGGGCACTGATAAGTGGCACTGATAGGTGACACTGATAGGTGGCACTGATTGGCAGCACTGATATGCATTGATAGGGGGCACTAGTGGGCACTGGTAGGTGGCACTGGTGGGCACTTCATGGTCTGGAGTGTGCGGGACCGATGTCCCATTTACTCCAGACAGTAATCAGCTTTTTTTTTCTCCTTACACTGTCAGCGTGAGAAAAAAAAAAAGCTGATAACGGTTCTGTTTACATCACGTGATCAGCTGTCATTGGCTGACAGCTGATCATATTGTTAGGGGCCGGGTTCCGCCCCTCACTCCAATCTGTGATTACCCGAGTCTCGTTGCCTCGCTGATCACAGACCGAGCTGCGCGCACCCTGCAGGGGTACATAGACATCCTCCTGGCAATTAAGTCCCGCGCTCTAGCTGTCTTTTGGCTACAGCGCGGACAAGAAGAGGTTAAAGTAGAATTCAGGGCTAAGGCTAAGTAGTCCTAAAAACATTCCCCTTCTTAAAACCTATAATGACTAACCTTTGTAAGAAAATGCATATACATATCTATTTTCAGGCCGCTCCAGTCCGGTCGCGTGATCTGACTCCCCTGAGCTGCTGCAGGGGAGAGGAGAGAACACCAACAACTAATGCACCATAGGAGCTTATAGTTGACATCACCGCTCCTGGTGTTTCCAGCTGTTGTTGAGCTCTCTGGCTGACACAGAGGAACTGGATCATGTGACCGGACTGGAGCAGGCTGAAAATAGTATATACAGTACATCTTGGTCAGCATTGGTGTTAGGAGGGAGAAGGGGGCATCTTTAAGACTAGTTAGCTTTAGTCTGGAGTTCTACTTTATTGAAGATAAACACTGCCTAAAAATTTTATAAGGACACATGCTTTGTATAATTAAAGGGACACTCAATTCAAACTGCAAAATGGAGCAAGGGAACACAGCCTCCATTCACATAATCCTGAAGCACTCACTACTTAACATCAAGACTCAATTATATACAACGGTGTTAGTTCACACTTGAACTTTGAAGCTTGTCACCTTTTAACTTGTTGCTCGGAGCTCAAAAAAGTACATGAGCTCCTTTGGGGTAGAGCTTTGCATTTTTGCCCACCATAGACTTCAATAGGAACGCTTGACATGCTTTTTTTCATGTGTTTTGCTTGCCTCTCCTTCTCTTAATAACAAGCTTTCCATTGGCTAAAACAAAAATGCTCAAGCCTGTGAAATGCCAGAAAAATGTGTGTACAAATATGCAAAAAAATCCAAAATTGCCTGAAAATAGTCACACTCAGATGAGAATGGGGGCTAAGGCTTTATTATATCCTGCCATTGACTGAGCTCATCAGACCACCCAGCTGGATAGAATCCTTGGCCTGCCTGATAGCCTGAGGGTATCTGATCTTCAGCCTGTGACTTTGCAAATTGGCTCCCACTGCCGTGAAAGTCATTCAGCCAATGAGGAGAGAAAGGGGGCTCCATGTCTGAATGGACGCAGGTAGCTGTGACTCGGCCCACATGCCCCCATCCCCCATCCCAGATCCTCCCTCCTGTCAAGTGCCCCCATAGCAAGCAGCTTGCTATGGGGGCACCTGAGCCGAGTCACAGCTCAGTGTGTCCATTCAGACATGGAGCCCCTCAATCCCCTGATTGGCTAGCTGACTTTCACTGACAGCAGTGGCATCCAATGGCGCCGCTGCTGTGCCTCAGCCAATCAGGAGGGAGGATCTCGGACGGCTAAGACACTTGTGGACATCGCTGGACAGAGAGGGACAACAGGTAAGTGTTGTGGGGCTGAAGGGGGCTGCTGCACACAGAAGGCTTTTTATCTTGCATAGAATGCATTATGATAAAAAAACCTTCTGTCTTTACAACCCCTTTAAATCCCATTGAAAATCTGTGGAATGATTTGAAGACTGCAGCCCACAAATGGTCACCATCAAATTTAACTGAACTTGAGTGGTTCTGGAAAGAAGAGTGGGCAAATATTGCAAAGTCTAGATGTGCACAGCTAGTAGAGACAAATCCCAACAGACTAAAGGCTGTAATTAAAGCAAAAGGTGGTCCAACAAAATACTGGCTCAGGGGGGGTGATCCTTGTTCCAACTCAGTGATTCTGTTTTTGAGTGTTGGAGTTATATCTTTTACTTGGATGTTATAAGTTGCAACTGTAAATACAGCTGGATAAAACAAAAACTGTGTCTGTCTTGATTTCAGTCTGCAAAGCCACAAAATGTGATTATTTTAAAGGGGGTGATTCTTTTCCATGCCCACTGTATGTCCTTAAGGTACGTGCATTAAAGCAACATAGAGTGCAAACCGAGCTTCAAAATAATCAAGTTAGGATGGACGGAACTCATATTTTTTCCCCCTTCTCAAGCCAAAAAGGAGCTAATCTCTCCCTTCTGTTCTTTAGAAAAAACAGAGGTGCCACAAAAATGCTTGCAAGGCTTATTAACGTTATCTTGATCAATGTCCATAGGTAAGCTGAAATCGCAGAGCTTTTATATATGCTTCACAACTTCAGATAAGCACCAACTTTTCTGGCTTAAAATAAAAAACGAAGCAAGGTCAACTTCTCCTAACCTTATTTTCCACGTCTGGCTGAGTTAGCACAAGTGTCCTGAAAGACTTCAAAGAAATGAAGATAACTATCAAAATGTTTTTTTTCCCTGCAAATTCAAATTTCTTCCGATTTTTAGAGCCTGCATCTCAGAAGCGTGACATCCCTTTAAACCGTGAAAAAGAAATGATTTAACTACATGGGATTGATGGTTTAAATCAACTGCGTGGGTCAGATTTGAATTTGTCTTGACGTGAGTGTGGCTCTCCATGTGGTAAGGAACCACGTCATCAAATATAAATGAACACGCTTTTATGGCATTCTTGTCCTGGTAAACTTGGTAACGTACATCAGGATAAAACAAACCTGTTTTTTTAGCTACTGATATGGAGTCTAACCTAACCGATTTTCATGCTGTCAGTAACAGCCATAAAGGATTTAAACAGATTATGCTGCTTGACAAGTTACTCAAGATAGTGTGCCAAAGGCAGTTTTTTCTTTTCTTTTTCTATTTTTCATTTCATTTGAGCAGCAGATGCCAGATAGAGTATTTCTTCGAAAATTGCCGGGGAGCAGAACAGCATCTTGTGATCCCAAACACTTTTATTTGTGCCATGCTCAACATGATGTCTACAACGGGAAGAGTGCCGACTTCCTGTTATACTTTCGAGAAGAAGTAGTTAGGTCAGGGAGAGCAAATTGAATCCAAGAATGAAACAAAATACAGGTAAGCTATTACATGGCCAGTATTATAATGGTCTGTAAAAACACAGACATTGCCACTTGTATGAAAACATTCACTCCAAGCGTTTATAAAGGCCAGTCCACTAAAAAAAAGTGGGATGCTGTTAAATGTACCCATGGCTTAAAGTGGTTGTAAAGTCAGAAAGTTTTTTATCTTATGCATTAAGATAAAAATGATTCTGTGTGCAGCAGCCCCGCCCCCCCCCCCCCCCAGCCCCCTTAATACTTACATAAACCTCCTCTCCATCCAGCGATGTCCACAAGTGCCTCGGCCTTCCGGGACTCTCCCTCCTGATTGGCTGAGACACAGCAGCGGCGCCATCAGGGCCGGCTCTACCACTAGGCGGAGTAGGCGGCCGTCTAGGGCGCACTGCCGCCCAGGGCACCAAGCCCCTGTCTATATACTAACCCAAAAAACAAAACAGAAAGGGAGGCGCGCACACCTAGTGCATTACCATAAAAATTTATTAGAATTGTAAAAAAGTTTAAAAATTAATGCTCACAAAACCACAATGTGGTAGCACAAAGCCATAAAACCAAAGCGAGATGATGCAAATGGGTAGATGAAAGAGCACAAGGTGGTGTATATATATAACCAGCCTGTCCATATACTAACCCAGCTTGTCCATATAGTACCCCAGCCTGTCCAAATACTACCCTAGCCTGTCCATATACCTGCGGACCACGGCTGGCATGTGGAAGCGAGCCGGTGTTGCCATTATTTGTCTTTAGGCCGGGTCCAGAGGCACAGGTGTGGGCCTGTGGACCATGGCTAAAGAAATGGGTAGAGAGGCGCTGCAAAAATCTCCACCTCCGCCACCTCCATCATATACATGAACAGGGCAAGGGGGGCGGAGCTAGGGGGCGGCAAAATGAGGTTTCGCCTAGGGTGTCAAAAATCCTTGCACCAGCCCTGGGCGCCATTGGCTCTGTGTCTAAATGAATTCATGGAACTGCGGCTTGGTTCAGGTGCTCCCATAACAAGCTACTTGCTGTGGGGACACTCAACAGGAGGGAGGGGCCAGGAGCACCGAAGAGGGACCCAAAAAGAGGAGGATCTGCGCTGTTCTGTGCAAAACCACCGCACAGAGCAGGTAAGTATAATATGTTTGTTATTTTTAAAGAAAAAAAAATGAGACTTTACAATCACTTTCAATGTTCTTTTAAGGAAAGGGGGGAAAGAAACAATACAAATACTTATCTTATTCTATTGCTCCCACAGGTTTCCCCCTCTCTATGCAACTGGTCCATCAAAGAAATTTCACTTCATTGTGCAGCTGGTTGCAGCTCTCTCTGACATCACCACCTACAATGTAGGACCAGCAGTCCTGCATTGTGCGGAGGGACAATGAAGAAACTGAGGAAACACAATGTACCCTTATTGTTGTACAAAAGCTTCAGCCAGTGTCATTTATTTAAAAAGACATTCTTTCTTTGAACCCCCTCCTACACCAGCACTGAAGGCTGAAGTGAATTGTTAATAAAAATGCATCCCAACATTCTAAAATGAACATAGTCAAAGGAGTACACAAACAGAGGCCTTCTATTAAGCTTCAAAGGACCTCTATTCAACCTCATGATGGTACTATTAAAGTGATTGAAAACGATCACTTTGTAAAACAATCCATTCAGTTTAAAATAGAAATAGTGTCAGGACAAGCCTGTTCATTGGAGGAGAGCAGGCTGAGTTCCCAGCATAGCTAGGGAGCTGACCACGGGGTGTTCTCTTGCTTAGTGATGTCAGTTTTATCATAGTAAAGCAAAGAGAACAGGATACTTTTCCTACAAGTACATGGTACAGCAGGCACATATCAGGGATATGAAATGTTGGGGTAACAAAAATTTTAAAGCGGAGTTCCACCCTAAAGTGGAACTTCCGCTGGTTGGATTCCTCCCCCCCTCAGGTGTCACATTTGGCACCTTTCGGGGGGGAGGGGGAAGAGGACACCTGTCTTTAGACAGGTGTCCTTTTCCACACTTCCGGGAGCTCTGGCCGGCGGACGCGGCCGCTGACGTCAGCAGCCCGACTCCCTCCTCCCTGCTCGCTCTGCTTCTGGCCGCCTGGCCAGTAGCAGAGCGCGGCAGAGCTCGCGCATGCGCAGTAAGGTGCCCGGCGTGAAGCTGTACTGCTTACACGTCCGGGTTCCCTTACCCGCGATGGAGGCGGCTGCACCCATCCCCCGATCCGAAGAACGGTGGCGGGTGCCGACATCGCTGGACTCCAGGACAGGTAAGTGTCCTAATATTAAAAGTCAGCAGCTACTGTATGTGTAGCTGCTGACTTTTAATTTTTTTTTTAGCCCTCGGACCTCCGCTTTAAAACTTTTAGTAATCTACATGGTCATTATCAGCACCTAAATGATCACACTGAAACCCAGTGATATGGAATGTGCACATCATAAACTAGTCAGAAAAACATTTTATTTATTGCATCTCTGACACAATGCAGGTACAGATAATTAAACCTATTAGGCAGACATTCCAAGCCAACGGTCTATTAGCAGAATCTTTATGACATGTCAAACATATTTTAACAAGCAATGAACAGCCAGCTGCATTCCTGTCTGTTTACCACTCACCACAGAGCCAAAATTTAGACATGTTTCATAAATCTTAACATGGTAGCACTACATGAACAACAAGAATATATACACAAATGTAGAAGAAAATAGTGAACGATTTGAGATCAAACATATTTAGGTTATATGGTACAGAAGGCTAATTGGTCATATTAAATGGACTAAGAGTTCCTTACATCTGATGTATATAAAGTCTAGTCTCCATCAAATGGTATATCAAAACATCAAATGCTGTACAATAATATATTGGTTATTTAACAAATTTTGACTGACTTTGACTGTTAAGAGCCTTATAACATTTGTAAGTCTTCCGCGTCACGTGGCTGCAAACCAATTACTATTGGTTTGAGAAAGAGGTAGCCCGGTCTCGAAACACGTAACCACACACGTGACATCACTTCCCGAGCCACGTGCTCTCCACCATCGGCCATCTTGTGGTCTCTCAGTGCTCTCCAACGCTCCCATCCACATCCATAAGCCTGCTCAGCTCTCCTACATCTGGATGATTAATGGATGATCGGACCTACGTGAAGCAGAAGACTCACATATTATAAGACTCTTAACCCTTTACGTCTTCACAGGTGCTGCAATCCCTCACAAGGAAGCCCATCTTGTTCTGTGAAGGTCCATCCCCAGGATGACGTTTCTACAGTATATGCCTGATATCACTACACTGTCTTGCAAGTTGCCAGCTGTCATGTGAATAAATGTGTTTTTATATTGTTACACTCAGATGCGCCTTCTGCTGTCCTTATCAATTACTGTAAGTGTTTCTCAACTTTTTTCAATCAAGGCATGCTTTAAAATAATGGACAGTCTCATGGCACCCCATTCTAAAATGAAAAAAAAAATGATTCTAATAGTTTTACATTATGCGGCAGCATCAACACATGAGATGTTATTCTTCCAAAGCAAATACACCTTTGCACACTAGTACCGACTAGTATTCCAGTGTTTCTCCTCTCCCTCAGTTTCTCTCCATCAGTCAGCTATTGTGACCCCAGTGTTAACGGAAAGGGGAAGGGGAGGGTCAAACAAGGATGCTGTGCAGGCAATCAACACCTTTCTTATCAGCACTGATGACATCACTTGTTGTTAGGACGCCGGTAGCTGGAAGGTTGAAATTGATGTGCAATAAAAACCTGTGGCTTTGTGTAACTAAAAGGCAGGCTTGATCCACCTGCTGGCTTGTATACAATTTTGGCAATTTTTAGGCATTTTGCCAAGGCGCCCCTGAAGAAACCCCAAGGCACCCCAGGATGCCTGGGCACCCTGGTTGTAAAAGGCTGCTGTAGAGAATCTTCAGTCAGTGGAGAGGTGATGCACTACAGTGTTTTGGAATCACTCCACCACGTCACCCAGACCGCCCAAGCCATCTCCCTCCAGTATGTTGGTCACATACACTACTGCGCCATATCACTACACATACGTTTGGTCTGTAAGGCTGTCTGCATAGTGATGGGCAAATAGGAATGTGTGGTGGCAAGGCTTAGAGGCAAGCTCTGACACCCTCTGGAAGTCAGGGTCTTGTTTGATCAGCCTAACCGGGCAAACAGATAATACTGAGATTTGCTGCATGTATCTCACAGAAGTGAGTACACCCCTCACAATTTTGTAAATATTTTATTCTATCTTTTCATGTGACAACACTGAAGAAATGACACTTTGTTACAATGTAAAGTAGTGAGTGTACAGCTTGTATAACAGTGTAAATTGGCTGCCCCCTCAAAATAACTCAACACACAGCTATTATTATTATTATTATTATACAGGATTTATATAGCGCCAACAGTTTGCGCAGCGCTTTACAATAAAGAAGGGACACAGTACAATTACAATACAGTTCAATACAGAAGGAATAGGAGGGCCCTGCTCGTAGAGCTTACAATCTAAAGGGAGGGGGAGGTGATACAAAAGGTAATGGCTGCAGGGGATGAACTGATAGAGCTGGCTCAGGCACGGGTCTTAGGTGGAGGTGGGGTAGGCTTCCCTGAATAAGTGAGTTTTCAAGGATCGCCTAAAGGCGGACAGGGTGGGGGCTGACCTGACATTCTGGGGCAGGGAGTTCCAGAGGATGGGAGAGGCTCTGGAGAAGTCCTGTAGGCGAGCATGGGAGGAAGTAACAAGGGAGCTAGAGAGAAGGAGGTCTTGGGAGGAGCGCAGAGGACGATTGGGGTGATATCTGTGGATGAGATTGGCGATGTAGCTGGGGGCAGTGTTGTGGATGGCCT